>CABFWO010006703.1:11862-32225 GCA_902155825.1 Timema genevievae | reverse complement strand
GCAAACAAAGTTTTCCCAGAGTCCCACGACTGCAAAGGGTGGCTCTACCTTCAGGAGATTAAAAAACAAGTTTAATATCATAAACACTTGGCAGTAATTATTATTAGTTTATACTGAAGTAAGGGCTTCTACTGTTTTGTTAAATATATGGTTGTTGAATTTACAGAAAAAACATCTAAAATATTGGACTGTGTTGGTCGGAAATTAACCCCAGGTCTGGGTGTGAATCCCTGCAACCATCGGAATATCCCAACCCAGCTCCTTTCTTGTTCCAAACTCCACATTTGTACGAACATGTTCAGATTCACGCAAGCACCTTTCACAGTCACAGACGGTAAATCTTGGTTAGGTAGGTTTACCAACTGTTACAAATGTGTGTTAGTGTGCTTACATTGTCATCTTGTTTGGTTTTAAAACACGGTCGGACATACTTGCACGAAGAATTGCCGAGCTTCAGTCAACACAGATAACATTAGGGGTGTATGAAGTTTTGAAACATTGACTCGGCTTTGATGAAATGCTTAGCTTTGACAGTAAAAATATTGACAGTTAAAATACTCTATTCAATTATCACCACAAATCATTTGAATTGCAAGTTGGGACATCTATCAGCTTAGAATGAATATTACAAACTCTTGTACAATAAAACACTTTCTATGTAATTTCAGTACATCAAGCTATAACATTAATCACAATATATATTTTTGAATTATAAAACAACTAACAATAAAATAAATATTTAAACTTAGATTCAACTTCGAGAATACATGAAAGTAGCTTTAGTACTTGTTTCTAGCTGTCTTCGTATGAATATTACGACCCCACGCTAAGGAATATCATCGCACACAGCCATGTTGTCTTACTAGAGTTATTCCATAACATTGGTCTTAGTGAGCTCAATATACCGTACTCCGATGTTTATAATTATATTTTATGTTCCTTCCCCGCCTGTAAATGAACCAAAGTCAGATTGTCAATCTCATACAAACCCACAGACCTACCCCTAAGGAAATAAATAAAAGGTTTATTTTTTAAAAAACTGTAATTTCAAATATTCCTAGTTTTTGGTCTATGATCGTTTGTCTCACGTTTGCTACCAAATCCAACTAAGGTTTTATAAGCATTTCGCAGCCGGTTTTTGGTTTAAAAGATATGTTTTCTCGCGTTTCCACTATGTGGGCTGAACTACAACAGCCATCAACTGGGATTACTCATGAAACAAGTTATTATCTTGGACATTTGTCTTTGACTGATTCCTCAACACCTGTCTTGTTACTCTTCGTGTCAAACAATAAACACTTGTTTGTTGCTGTTTGTTTGTTTCAGAGCGAATGACAGCTTTAATACCCCCGGACAAAAAACACGTCTCCTTGAACATTATACCGAGACGAGAACCTTTTGAGATTCTGTACCGGCTGAACTGCGACAACCTCTGCGCTGATTTCCACGAAGATCTGGAGTTCAGATTCTCATGGGGGATCACTTCGTTGATTAATAGATTTGCCGGGAAACAGAGCTCTAAGCTCGCTCTTCGAAACTACGCCTCAAGAGTAAGCTAACCTGATAGCTATTATATTTACTGGCAATAGTTTTATAAAACTAGAGCTTGTGAAGGAGGAATATTAGTGAACAATGCTTTGTAAGAAGTGGCGCCTTAAACTAGAAATCTATCTTCCTAGTCTATAAATATTGAAACCAAACATTTTCTTTTGGACGTAATTCTGGCTATTTTTATTGGTTTTACTAGTATTTCAACTGTGGAAATATTATCCAAACATTAATGAACCATTGAAATATTGAAAAAAAAATTATCATCAATTTTTTTAGCTCTGCATTTCACTACCTGTTTGGGTTTTACATATAAGTACTAATTTACGCTAATGTGTTGAGGAAGGTTGGATTTATAGGAAATGTACCCGTATTTGCGTGGAGAGAGAATGAGAAACTGTTAATAAAATTAAACTCGGAGCACTTGAGCTCTGTGATGTCTCCAAGCTGTTCCTGTCTTTCACTTGAGCTCTGTGATGTCTCCAAGCTGTTCCTGTCTTTCACTTGAGCTCTGTGATGTCTCCAAGCTGTTGCTGTTTCTAACTTGAGCTCTGTGATGTCTCCAAGCTGTTCTGTCTTTCACTTGAGCTCTGTGATGTCTCCAAGCTGTTCCTGTCTTTCACTTGAGCTCTGTGATGTCTCCAAGTTGTTCCTGTCTCTCAACAAGTGTCTCGTTTTCCAGATCCCGAGAGACTTCCTGTCTCCGACCGAGAATGTGGACCTGTCCACTGTGAACTACTCGTCTTCTAAACCCTCTGACGACTGGTCCCTGTGGTCGTCTGTCGCCCTGGCCTCTATTGGCTCACAGGGAACTATGGGAGGATTGCTTGTTGCAGGATTTGTAAGGATCAGTATTAATATTATTGTTTGAGAAAGGGTTTGTTTGTAAATTATTATATATGGGTTCAAATCCAACCAAGGTCAGCAGATTTTCTATCACAAAATTTAATATTTTGTTCACATGAACATTAATTTGTGAAGTAAATAACAGCACAAAATGACAGAAATGGAACATAAATTTGTGTTTTAATCGTAAAATATTTTTAGTGGTGAAGCTTTGTAGTCGTCAAATCTGTAAATTCACCTAGCGGGAAATCTTTTAGAGGCTGTAAACAAGGAATCGATCTATCGAAATTTAGGTATCGTAATGTGTAAAAGTACAAATTGTGATTTTTAATGCTAACCTCAGATAAAAAAAGATTTAATATCCTGAAAACACTAATTTTTCCTGTGATCCATTTTATACCTATAAAATGAGTAAAAACGGATACTATTCATATAAAAGGCAGCCCTGGTATAGTGTTATCACCAGTGTTAATGCGTTGAAAATTATATTTCATGATGTGGTATTTGCCAAATTACGAATAAATTGTGTTTATTTAGAAAAAAAAGCTTAAATTCCTCTTACTTGTGTGAAAACAGTAGAATTCGTGTAAAAATTTGTTTTATCGCAAACACGAATTTTGCATGTCCCTAGTCATTAGACATTAATAATAATAAATTCTTATGTCTAACAAAACTATTATTCTATCTTCTAAGTATGTTTGCATCGAGTGTAATCGAAGCTTTCCTCCCCAGATGCTGAAAACAGTTGGGTGGCGCCTCATCTTCGTGACGGGCGCAGTGTACGGCTGCATCTACGCCTACGAGCGCCTGACCTGGACCAACAAAGCCAAAGAAAGGTCGTTCAAACAGCAGTACGTCGCCCACGCCACCAAGAAACTCCGACTCATTGTGGACCTGACGTCGGCCAACTGCAGCCATCAAGTTCAGCAGTGAGTGTCCTAGTGGTTCATATTGGGGCTAGGTTCGATCCACCTTGTAACGATATCACTGTGTCACTTGCGAGTGTGACCCAGCACAGACTGCAATCACACCTCATTATAAAATGTTCTACGAATGTTCCAGAGAACTGTCGAGCACATTTGCTCGCCTCTGCCATCTAGTGGACGAGGCAACAAACGACATGCACGCTGAAACTAAGACTCTAGACCGAGAGCTGCGCCATCTTGAGGAAGCGGTCAACTCGGCCAAAGTTCTGAAGAACAAGGCCAACTATGTCACCAAAGAGCTGGAGATATTTGAGGAGGCTTACCTGAGAAACTAACTCTACACTTCCTCTCTCAACCTCACGACTCGAAGGATACTCGTGACCAGGTTAAGTCACATGTTTTCGTAGTGGATAGTAACGTTGGCGTTTATTAAACGGGGAGAATTGAAAATAAACTTCTTCATGATATTAGTTGCTTAATATTTTATATATGTTTATTTTTTAGTCATACTATATTAATTTTAATCTTTTGATTAGTATTGTTTTTAAAGTTTAACACGACTTATTTTCCTTCTCAAATGATATTGGGTAAATCAAATTCCTCTTTAATAAATAAATATATATCATTAATTTCTACCGTCTAAATCTAAGATAATAAAAAAAACATTATAATAGAGAACATATTTTATTTCGCTAAATTTTATAAATATTTGTTGATAAATTCACAGACGCACCAAATGTAACTAAATATGTGGACGGTTGGAAACTTTAATTTCAGTTCAGACCAACAAATAAAACGGACAGCTGCAACTTAAGATATAAATGCTCATTTTCGGACAATATTTCCAGTAAAAACTGTTCCCACTTTACAATCGGGGAGCTAAAATTTCCGTCCACAGATAAAAATAAGATATTCCTCAACAAGCGTGCAATTCAAAAATGATTATTTAATTGGTTGCTATTCAATCTTTCACAATTTCAAAGTTTAGCTAGTAAAATAATTATTACTTGTTTGAAAGCAATTAGTTCTCCTAATTTTGAGTTACTAATCAGTAACATAACTCTAAGGAGAAGCTTTCTTTCAACGCACATAATCTACAATACCTCAAATAGAAAAAGAGGTAGTGTTTTTTTCCCAAAAAGTATTTTGTATAAATTATTTAATCAATCCTGTAAATTGTGGTTTAAGCTTCACTAAGGTTAGTCCCAAACTTGTAACTTGTAACTTGTAACTTGTATATTGTACCACTAGTCAACTTGAACGTGTGGTTTAAAACATGTTTAAGGTGGGGCTGTACAGGGACAAGAGAGAAGGCCATTGTTATTTGCAATTTTTATATCAAAACTTTTTTTGGCCAAAATAAATAGAATATTTCTCTAGTAGTAACCTAGAGTTTAATTTTCTTCGCATGCTGATATCAACAGTTGTTGAATATCTGTTGAGTATAGCGGCATTAGACGACTAACTTTTTAAATGGAGAGAAAAAGTTATTAAATTTCAGGAAACCCTTGACATATATTCAACAATTCTTGATATCATCGTGTGAAGAAAATTAAACTATGTTTCTTTTGGAACAATATTTAATTAAATTGACCAATAACACTTACCTTTTTTCATGTTCCTTATATCTTCACCTTATCTAGTCAAGCTTACTTAATAATACTTGTATATAAAACAGTTTGAATTCCTAAACTCATAATGTTACCAAGATAAATCCACCTTTAACTGAATAAATGAAGACCAAAATAAATGTTGGTAATCATTAATTAATTTCTCAAGCACAAAGGTGTAATTTTGTTCAAATCGCCAAGATGCTTAGCACTTAAAATACCCACCATCTTTTGCATAACTGACTAGTTTAGCGATTTGTTAAATGGTTTTAAACCTTAGACAAAAGAGATAGCTAGCAATTTGGAAACAAACTAACCATTTTAACTATAACTGAAAATAGGGGAGGTACCATTAAACACTCAATTTTAACTCATTAAGATGTTTTCCTTAAAGATATATTATATATTTGCAGCCAATGCCATTTCCTCTGTTTATTCTTTGTTTTTCGCCCTTTATATATTTTTAGTTTCCTCGGTTAGGAAGTTGTGTTGCACGTTTCACACTCCTCCCTGATGAGTTCCGACAGAATGAAACCTAGGTCGGGGGAATGGGGGGGGGTGATCAATTTTTCCAGTGCCAGCAGTGTAAAGTTTGAACTGTTTCTGTCCATCTTTCCTGTAGCTTCTTCCTTAGTGAAAAGAAGGAATATTTCTGTAATTTTTAAAATCCTCTCTAGTTGGTAAATTGGTGATAATTATTGGTCTCTATCCAGCCCTGATCTACCTCTTCTTCCTTATCACTTAGATTACATGATTTATGCTGGTCTCATAAAATATATGCAACTTTTGCTACTTAATCAGTCAAAAGATGGTGGGTGACATTTCTCCTAATTTGGTTATAAATGAGCTTGACTCTTTATCTGTTGTGTGGTAAAAAGTTTGGCAATTAAAACAAACTCTCATAAAGGATTAATTGTTAACATTGATTTAATTAACGAGGACTGTAATTGGCAATCAACTCATTACAACATCCAAATGTAACCAATCAACTAGTAGCTATACATATGACATAAGGGTCAATTGTGAACCAGTCCTTAGCCTTAATCAATTTATTCAATCAAATCTGAGTTCAAACAGAATATTTATTTCTTGTTACTTTTCATTTTCATTTAAAAAAATGGAATTATATAGATTTGAGGTAGATTTTCATGATACTCTGGCAATCTTTGTTAATATTTGTATTATTTTGGTACATATTGTTACAAACTTTAGATGAAATTTAATTAATCAAAATGAAGTTGTAATTTTGTTAAATGTAGTGGATATCAAATTTAAGTAAATGATTGATATACATTTTCTGTTGTGATCGAACAAATATATTTGGAAAATTAGCTGTTTGTTCCATAAAATATATATATATATATATATATACACTTTGTTTATTAAATATGAGCTACTAGAATGGCGTGACGAGTGGAAAATTATTAAAAACATGTTGGTAGAACTGTTCAGGAATTTGTAACAAGTTTGTTTTTCTTTGTATAAACTGTGTATATTGTAATGTAAAAATAATAAATTATTATATAATATTAATTGACATGTTTACTTTAACATTTGAGATGGGGAGGGAGCATATAATAGCAAGTGTGCAAGTGAGAGGAGAAGAATGGTGGAAGGATAGAGAAAAACGGAAGCATTTTACCAAAGTGACCCGGCCACAGGCTGGAAAAAGTTGATGATGATGAGTTTAGTCTTTTATTTACAATTGAATTGATGGCTGGAAGAACATGGAGTGGTGCATTTTTCTCAAAATGAATATTTTGCTTGGAACAGTGCTTCCTTTGCTTCGTGATAATCCGTGGTAGTTCTAATAGTTACCGAGTAGATCACGTTAACAGACAAAAGTAGCCATAAACAGCGGAAGAACGAGGTATGTTACCATGGCAGGTTATTAAGTGTTCCTAGTTCTTCTTATCAGTCCGTTGAGCGTTCAAGCAGTTTCTGTCGTGCAAAATGAATCGTTTGAACTCTACTGCTCGTGATTAGGAGAGAGTAAATAAGCGGAAAATGTGGCAGAGTGGAAAGATAAGAGTAATTGTCTAAAGGACACTGGAAAGTCCTGTGTGAATGGACAGGGAAAAGAAATTCCAACAAATAATGCACTAATTTCTGTAAGTATTCTTACATGATATTATAATTTCACTTATGGAATGAAATGTTCACTACCTATTAAGTGTAATACACGTTTATTACCCGTTATATTCATAATCCGCTCAGAAATCTCTTTTAATAGTTCCCTATTACCTAGAATAGCGACATTTGGTTCAAGTTCCCTTCTCTTTCCTTCATTCATTTTTGTTCCATGTATATTGTTAAGGTCTCAGTCGACCCAGTAAGTTTGATGGAGTGGGGCTTTGTTGGCCGCCGTGTAAACGTTTGTTTTAGTACTCTGTGTTTGTTAAATGTTGCGACATCGCTATCTCTGTTCTTTGAGAGCCTATTTTTACGTTTTTGGTGTCAATCGGTTTGTCTTAACTGAACTACGTCTACGTGTGTGTCGGCTAACTTGGTGTTGTCAACAAGTGTCACCACCCACCTCACCAAGGTGTGGATCTACAAGTCCCCAATCGCCCAACCATGCACCACCTTCCAGTGGGCGTGGTGCCCAGTACCCGTGAGGGCCAGGATATNTAAGGTCTCAGTCGACCCAGTAAGTTTGATGGAGTGGGGCTTTGTTGGCCGCCGTGTAAACGTTTGTTTTAGTACTCTGTGTTTGTTAAATGTTGCGACATCGCTATCTCTGTTCTTTGAGAGCCTATTTTTACGTTTTTGGTGTCAATCGGTTTGTCTTAACTGAACTACGTCTACGTGTGTGTCGGCTAACTTGGTGTTGTCAACAAGTGTCACCACCCACCTCACCAAGGTGTGGATCTACAAGTCCCCAATCGCCCAACCATGCACCACCTTCCAGTGGGCGTGGTGCCCAGTACCCGTGAGGGCCAGGATATATCTGGCCACGACGTCGGTGGTGTTCACCACCTCTACATCCACTAGCTGCGTATCCACGGTACTGAACAGTACCCAGGCCTCCTATAGTAGCCTGCTCGTCCCCATTGAGGATCGGCTGGCAGCCATCAGGGAGAGGGCCAAAGCTGGCGCTCAGGGGATCGCACCAGCCCCATCCTCACGAGCCCCTGCGCCCCCCAGTGGTGGGTGCCAAACCTCCCCGAGATGTCACCCTTCCTTCCCGAACCACCCGGTCAGCCCACCCTGTGGAAGTGGTCTCTTCGTTGGCGGAGGAGGAGCGACCAGCCGAGGGAGAATGGGCCATTGTTAGAGGTAGGAAACGCCGTCCAGCCTCCTTGTGGAGCCTCGTGGGAAGTGCTGAGGCCATGGAGGCCTCCACAGACAGCGCCAGGGAGTCCACCTCCTCCACCAGAAGGAGGACCACTGGCAAGCGGAAGGGCTGGGATGTGGAGTGCCGGAGTCCACCCAAGAAGCTGGCAACAAGGACTTCGCTCTCCTCGGGCGGGATTGACAACCTCCGGGGATATTCAGCCGGTTCCAGTAGGAGTAAACCAGCCTCTTCAGTGCCGTTGGCGTGAGGCCCGGTCTACTCCCTTAGTGGGAAGGTGGCCGGGATGGGTGGGACCCCGAGGGGGCACAGGCTATTGCCGGTGCCAGCCCCAGAGGTTCCTGTGGCTCAGTTGCCGGTAGATCCCAGGGCTCGGGTGTGATCCCCAAGCATCCCCAACCGGGTGGTAGGGACAGACCTAACCCTGAGAGAGGTGGGGGACTTCTGGGTGAACCCCTTCACGACCACCAAGGCACTTAGCCACGGGCTCGGAGGCGATCTCCGAATCAAATGGTCCTCCAACAGGGTGACGCTCTCTGTCTTCATCCTGGAGGATAGGATTGTTCTTTTGGAGAGACTCGTCTCTCAGGGGCATCAACCCCACACCTACCCCCTGGACAGCGAGATAGCCGGGTGGATTGTGGTCCATGGTCTCCAACTGTGGACCCCCGCATTGGTCCGATTCTGCACCCTCCTCACTCTGGTGTGGAGATGAGGGGTGCTTGTTTGTCTGTCACATATGTATTTCACTGTTGTACTCATGCATGTCTTCCCTCTGATTAAAGATTTATCATCCCAGCCAGTCCTCGAACTGTGGCCAATGGCTCCCTGTCTGCTCCCTCTTTGTTTTACATGTATGTCTTTCACTCCCCGATTTGTTTTTGAAATTATCTCTTTCCTTCTTTAACACTTTGTACTATTGTGTACTGATAGTACACGATTTGCAATTTCAGTTCAAACCTCACAATTCATTCAACAAAGACACTCTCCGTGACACATTCAAAGGGAAGAAGACGGAGAAACCCACGGGCAGGCTACTCAATGACCAACTCCCCCTCCTCCCCTCTCCACTCATTACTTCATTCTGCCCACGTCCTCAATACACCCGATCTACAACCTCGGCCTCCAGCCACCCCTCAGACCCCCCCCCACAACGACCTTCCAACACAATTCCTCCATCTTCCTGTAATTTCCTGAGGTTTGTACAGATAAATAAAAACTTGATTCTAAAATGTCTCAAATGTTAAAACAACGTTTATTATTTTATTAAGAAGAAAACATTTGGGAAATCTAAATAGAAACAAATAAATTAAAACTTGAGAACAAGTTTTCCTTAAAGCAGTTAAATTATATCTTTAAAAATCATTTTGACAATCCTCCAGAGCTGTATGCTCAATACAACTCTGAAAAACATGACAGATAAACAATGGAACATCTGTCACTTAACATAACTTTTCATCAAGTTAAGGTAACATACATTTTGTTTTTTGGATTTGATTTTATTATCAAGGCTGAGCTTTAGTCTTTTCCTTAAAAACGAACCAAACTTCTCTGTAAACTCAAGAGTATCGAGCCAAGCTGAGCTTGAACTATAGAAAAACTTTAAAAAAATATATTTTAAAATGAAAACAACATTTATACATTGATAATAAAAACATTACATATTTGAAATCACAAAAATAGTATTTTTTATAATGAAAAGAATGTATGCACATTACACAACCAACATCCAGACAAGTATAGTATGTTGAACTTGGAGGCGATACCGGGCTAGATATTTAAGTAGTTACAGACCTGCTAATAATTATCCATCCTAAGCAACCTCCATGTCTTACACAAGTGAGAGCTGTGTGTCTAAGAGAGCCACAGATATCTCTGAGCTCAAACAATCTTAGTAAAACCACACAATAATCTTCAGGTAAAGTTTGTACTCTTGCAATTCACCAGTCCAGCTCCATGCTAGCTTTGCTCCACTTGTAAATTCCTCCTCGCTTACGAAACATCGCTTCGTCGAATCCAGAGCTGTCTAGAGCGTTGGCCACGCCCACGTCCAAGATGGAGGGGGAAGGTTTCTTTGACCCTTCGCGGCAATCTAGGAATCTCATCTGGAATGAATGAATCAGGCGTCGTAATTAATTAACAGCAAGACAAGCCAGTTAAGAGACATAGTGCATTAGAATAATTTTTGAGAAAAAAATATATCTCAACAAAACTGATTTTAATTGTGTTTTGGTTTCAAAAAGTATTTTTATTTCCTTTAAAAGTCGGTTTAGCTGTTGACATTAAATGTATCAAGTTTTCCAGACCTATCAACTGTGTTTTATTTTGTATGTTTCACTTAGTAAATTGCTATAGATGAACGTGTAAATATTTAAATACGACCGTCTGGATACTTTATAAACTATTAAATATTTACTACCACACATAAAAATTACATTTTTAAGTAGCCATTTCATTTTATTTATTTACTTTTTGTATCTGACTGTGCTAAGGTTTTTAATATATTTCAAACCAATGGTGGATTAGCTATGAACCATTAGATATTTGATTTTTGACTTTAGGTCGGGTTTTTAAAATAGAGTGACTCCTATCTCACAATGTTTATAGTTTTTAAACATAACTTCACATAATACATTTTTGCGTGTATCTGGGCGATTATAGCAGTTATGTTAACTAACGTTTTACCTCATTTTAAAACCCAAACGATGACCCCCTCACCTTCATCTCCAGCACTCGGACACCTCCACCAAATAGGAGGACATGTTTCACTAAGGTCACAGGTCATAGAAACTTAAGGAAGCTCGCCTAGTCTTATTCTCTCAAAGTTCATCTAATTTGCTTTCTGGCGAGGTTTCGAGTCCTAGCCGTACCTACTGAGGGTGTTTTTCCCTAAATTACTTCTTATTCTCACTCCCTATAAATGAGGATACATTTAATCTAAAATTATCCTCCCAACACCACTAAAGTGCGAAAAGACTGGCCAGGTAGTATGACGCGGTGCAAAAATGCGTGTTTAGCTTTCTAATATCCGTCTGAGAGCTAGCACCTGGCTACGAACCTAGGGGTTCGATTCCCAGCTGGTACATACCATGGGTATTTTTCCTGAAAGGGTAGTAGCTATCCCAACAGTCAATAAGGCTTGGTTAGTTAGGTTTAAGATCACTCCTGGGTCCACACCTTCATAATCACTATCATCATTACGGTACGACGTGTGGACAACCTACTTGGGTGTACCCCGGGCAGCGCTCAGCACCCACAGCAACCTAACCAGATAGTATTCCTCTCACGGTCAAAAACAATATATATGTACATACTGATCGCATATTCACACAAATGAGAAAGAAATGAGAAGGGTATAATATGGAGGAAGTGTATCCACACTTGCACAAAGTTGAGTACAGTTCCTCTAAACTGCTTTAATGTACATAATATAATTATATGGTAAAATAAGAATGTGCTTTTTTTTTGTACACTTGTTTAGTGTAAAAATAAAATTAGTCTGTTGTTCATTGGCTCTCTTTATATTATAATATATTTGCGATGAACATGGCCGGGATATCCACATTTAATTACACTAGGGGTCTAGAAATGAATATATCCGGATTATTCTTTTAATTAAAAACACTCGATACACTCGGCTGGGATTCGCACCCCGGTCACTTGTCACAGGTAAACGACAATAGACGAGATTGACGTTTGGTCGACGTATCCACCATCTTCTAGGCGCTATATTACATACGTCATTGCTTTCAATCGGTGTGTCATGAGTTCGTTCATAATTTGTTAACTGAGCTTAATGTATAATTTAAACAAGCTATTGTATTATTTATATATGTTGTGTGTTTTTAGAGAAATATAAGGCACTTATAGATAAGCCGGAAAGCTGTCATTTTGAGGGAAGGTTGAGAGGAGAGAGGGATTACCTCATAACCAGAAAAATATAAAAATAGGACATTTCAAACGGGGCTCTAGGAAATGGTGGAAGGGAGGGAGGTGAGATATATTTTGAAAAAACTCTATTAAAGAGGGAAAGAGACAACTCCATATAACCAAATAAATCTTGGAGAAAATTACCAAAACTGATGGAAATAATTATAAGTGTGGTAGAAAACCGAAATTTAGCAGGCATCTAAAGGGACCACTCCAAATAGTTATAGAATTCTTAAAACTTTAAGTTTTTAGGTAGAAAATTTAAATTTTGAAGTCAAGTAGAAGGACAACATGAGATACCAAAATAAAAATAATAGAACAAAATGACTGCAGGGAGAGGGTGTCAAAATTTTTTAAACTAATACAAAAATTACGTCTTTGCGGTAGAGAATTAAAATTTAGCGAATGGGTCTAGGGACCATTCCAAATAAACTAAAAGGTCTGAGCATTTTAAATTTCAAAATGGAACTCCAAAAGAAGTAGAAAAAACCTATTAGGAAATATAGAAAATTAAATTTGCCACGAATGTAGAGGGAACTCTCTAAATATTGTTGCTATGACCTGTAAGGTCAAGATCAAAGTTAACTGCTATTCTTGTATGACCGATTCATCTCTCTTTATCTCCACCCCACTTTCCGACCTGCATTTTATGCCTCACAGATGATAATAACTTTTTGCTTATCTTGTGTGTTAAAATGACCTAAGTTTCTTCTTTTTATTTATCCAGCGGCAGTTTTTGAGCGAACAAATAACATTAAGTGTTAATCCTGGAAAGACTTAGTCCCAAGTGAGTTCTTGAGAACCAAAGCAGAAATATTTCAGTGTCTTAGCAGGGAAACGGTTTTGTGGAGGAGGTCATTTTACCATATTTACTCATTTGGAACTCAATTCAGCCCATGACCAATTTATAACATGCACAATTCCCCTTAAGGTTAAACACTACTTTGGTAAATATTGGAGAGTAAAAATGGATCAAAGTATATTACTTTAATATGAGAAATAATTTAGTACTACCTACACAAGATATTACAAATCACACGTTATACTTTCATGTAAGCTTTAAAATTGTTTGAAACTAACAAATGTGATATTAAAGTAAAAATTACCATTAAACAAACATTTAGGTTTGGTTTAAACGAATAAAATAAGATTTTAAACTTTAAGAACGGCATGATTATGTAAAGACGGTACGTACAGTTTAGTAAAAAAAAATTCTTTAGTTTTTTAGACTTAAATTGTAAATAATACTAAGAATACTTACATATTCGTCGAGTATCAGATAACTGTTCAGCATCTGCAAAGATGTATGAAACAGTGCATAGAGTCATTACATTAGTTGACGGTCGTAGGAAACCTTTGGCTGTGGTGAATGGTTTTAATCATTATTTTGCCTGGACTGAGTGGTAAAAAACACATTTTAACTAGATTTCCTGTTAATACCCGTTAGGACTATCCACATTACTACATCAATGTGGTAGGGATGAGTAAGCTAGAATGTGGAGTAAGTGTACCCGCATTGGTGTAGACAGGGAATGAGCTTTAATACCTCCGGCAAACAAAATGAGACAATATTGATGTTTTATAGCTAACAATTAGATGTAACCAGCAATGAGATGTAAACTGGTTTACCTTGGTGTTATCCTCTGCGACGAGGGACGGAACATCTTTATGACGAACCAAGAACCCTTGGAATTGTTCCTCAGAAATATAGAACTTCTGAGCATTCCTTAAGGCGGCAGGACCTGCATTTTCTCCCTCGAGAAGTAAACACTGGAAAACCTTGAAGAAAAGTGCTCAACTTTGAACTCTATAACAAGCAATATTTGGTTTGTATTGTACTTTCCAACATCGTCTAGACACAGGCCTACCAGCTACAAGGTGTTGTACGGGTTATCGGCACCTGGAACCATTCTCACGATGAGCTGAGTAACGAGTCTGAAGCCTAACACTCTTGATCATAGCCGAGGTGTTTGGTTCAAATCCTGGTCTATATTTACAGATGGGGATTTATCATTTACCAAACATAAAACAAACGGTTCATAGCTTGTAGTATTCTGATATTTCAAAATATGACAAAACCTTTTATAAATACTCACTATTCTAATGTCAGATTTTCCATCACTCCTCTATTGCCTCTATCTTACGTGATTTCTTACAATTTGGCTAACTAGATTATTTTAAATGATGTTTGACAATAATTAAAATTAAAAGCACAAAAATACAATTATTATATTAATGTGTAATTATTTTAATCACTTAATTATATTTTTAGACTTAAGGATTTGTAATACACCGAGTGATATGAAATTTAGAATACTTTAATTGCAATAAGTGAATGAAATATAAGTGAAATTTTATGATTAATATATTTATTTTCAGACAAAAAAATATTAGATGTTGTCTCACCATAAACATTGATATAAAACCTAACGTAATATGGATTGTGACCCCCCCTTCCCCCAGTCCATGTAAGAAAATGTAAGAAATTAACACAACATAATGTAACCCTAGAATGCTATCTTACGTAAAATATGAGCGTAGTGTCTGAACAGCCCATCCCCGGCAAGCGAGCGTCCACTCCTTCGAGCTACGCCTCAACAATTAGCTGTTGTAACAAAGGTTTGCCTCTTGGAGCTTACGTTACAGTAGAAGCCAGACTTACATACCAACATTATTAATATAAGTTTACAGGAACATCATAAGTAACTGCCCAGACTGTTAAAAATTGGTTGAATACAAATATTTTCATTTCTTTCTTTTCAACTAACAACTAGATAGTTCCAACCATTCCAAAACATTTAAATATACCAACGTTTAGTTGTATTTACACAGGATTTTAAGACCTTGATTAAAGATGTTTTTTAGCACTACGTCTTACTATCTGTTAGGGTTATTCACTTAAGTATCAATTACACTAATGGTTTTAGGGGTTAGAAAGGTTATATTTAGAGGAAGTATACCTGCATTTGTGTGGAGGAAGAGTGGAAACCCATTTTATAAAAAAAAAACACCCTTAGTACATCGGACCGAGATTCAAACTTGGATCTCCCCACCATCGGCGGTCTAGTTCACCAGGAGAGTAGTGCCTTAGAGCATGCGGGTAATTGATGTATTTGATTTTGTGTTCGATTTAGGTTGATATTGATGTAGTTAAATTACCAAGAAAATGAACCCAAATAACTCAAATCAAACAAAAAAAGACTAAAAATTTAAACTCAGATCACGTAAGAAGCTTATGAAAGGTTTAAATCAGTTTATGCATCGATAGCAAGACAGCACTATACAATGACAACAGTACTCTGTTGTTAAGGACAGCACTATACAATGACAACAGTACTCTGGTGTTAAGGACAGCACTATACAATGACAAAAGTACTCTGGGGATAAGGACAGCACTATACAATGACAACAGTACTCTGGTGTTAAGGACAGCACTATACAATGACAACAGTACTCTGGTGTTAAGGACAGCACTATACAATGACAATAGTACTCTGGGTGTTAAGGACAGCACTATACAATGACAACAGTACTCTGGTGTTTAAGGACAGCACTATACAATGACAACAGTACTCTGGTGTTAAGGACAGCACTATACAATGACAACAGTACTCTGGGGATAAGGACAGCACTATACAATGACAACAGTACTCTGGTGTTAAGGACAGCACTATACAATGACAACAGTACTCTGGTGTTAAGGACAGCACTATACAATGACAACAGTACTCTGGTGTTAAGGACAGCACTATACAATGACAACAGTACTCTGGTGTTAAGGACAGCACTATATAATAACATCAGTACTCTGGTGTTAAGGACAGCCCCGAAGTGCCTGTGAGAGTAAAAACGCTGCAGAGCAAGGGCAAAGGTGCAGCAACTTGTTGTGTGAACAGCTTCATTTAACTAAATTGTTTTCTACTGTCCTATTTTCCCAGGAAGGATCTTATCAGACAGCTATAAAAGTTACCAGATCTAATTTCATGTGTTCATATTTCAAGTCATGTCATCTGCAACAGTCAATGTTGATAAATTATCAATACCAATAATATAACAACACAATACTCTCAATATCGACAGCAACAAAATATGTTTGATTTGTGAAATCCCCTTCCTACGACAATCGGTCTGTACCCAAGTGACGTATCAACTGGCCGTACCTTCCATCTGATTGGGTTGAGTTGTTGGATCTGTTGCGTCATGTCCTCATCTACGTTGAACGTGTTGACCACGGTGTTGATCTTGAAGGCCACGTGGTATTCGCCGCACCAGTTGCGAATTCTCCTCAGTTTATCCACGTGGTTCCTGTTCCCTTGTCCGCGGCCAATCCTCTTGTTTGTCTCCTCGTGGAATGAATCGCATGAGACTGCCAGGATATCGAGATGCTTCCCTGGGACGCAACAAAGACAGGAACCAAGTAGTTAGTTGGGACGCAACCAAGACAAATATAGTCTGTGAAGCAGGCTTTACTAACTATAGTCCTCTCTAACCAACCTCTCACTCACCATAGTTTGTGAACCAGCCCTCACTCACCATAGTCTCTGAACCAGCCCTCACTCACTATAGTTTGTGAACCAGCCCTCACTCACCATAGTCTCTGAACCAGGCCTCACTGACGAGACTGCCGTTGCTGACGATGGACACACTCGGTAGTCCCAGGTCCTCTTTGCAGAACCTCACCAGGTTCCCTAGATACCGACCCCTCTCAGGGAGAAAGGGCTCCCCCCCAGAGAAATTCACCTTCTCCATCCCTGGAACACATACAATCAGAAGTGTCCACAATTTTTAAAATCACTTTATTTTGAAGATGCAAGTTTTTAAGAAGCGTGGCCAGACTTGTTGGACTAAACTTGATGATGACATTAGTGCCTAACCTAACACCTCTTCTTCTGTGGATGTATGGTAACTGTTACCAGCTGTCACCTCTCTTGCTGTGGATGTATGGTAACTGTTACCAGCTGTCACCTCTCCTGCTGTGGTTGTATGGTAACTGTTACCAGTTGTCACCTCTCCTGCTGTGGATGTATGGTAACTGTTACCAGCTGTCACCTCTCCTGCTGTGGTTGTATGGTAACTGTTACCAGCTGTCACCTCTCCTGCTGTGGTTGTATGGTAACTGTTACCAGCTGTCACCTCTCCTGCTGTGGATGTATGGTAACTGTTACCAGCTGTTACCTCTCCTGCTGTGGTTGTATGGTAACTGTTACCAGCTGTCACCTCTCATGCTGTGGTTGTATGGTAACTTTCCCCAGATATCACCTCTCCTGCTGTGGATGTATGGTAACTTTCCCCAGCTGTCAGATATCACCTCTCTTGTTGTGGATGTATGGTAACTTATACCAGATATCACCTCTCCTGCTGTGGATGTATGGTAACTTTCCATAGCGGTCAGATATCACCTCTCCTGTTGTGGATGTATGGTAACTTTCCCCAGCTGTCAGATATCACCTCCCCTGCTGTGGATGTATGGTAACTTATACCAGATATCACCTCTCCTGCTGTGGATGTATGGTAACTTTCCCCAGCTGTCAGATATTACCTCTCCTGCTGTGGTTGCCCAAAAACTATCGGTCTATTCAAATATTGAATAACGAAATATACTCATGGACCAATTCCAAAAAAAATCACATGACCTGTTTGGAGGAGGGGGAGCTACCCCACCGAAAATAAGCTGAAAGATTGCCTCGCATTAAACCCCAAAATATTTCAGGGGCATCCCCTTTTCAAACATTTACCTGGACCAATCTTTAATTTGTGTTGTCAAACCCGTCAAGAGGTTTTTTATGTAGCCTCCCTCCCCCACTGAAACAAACAAGTTTCCTCCAACACCGGGTGCTGACAGAACACCCACAATAAGCTGCCTCTTCGTATGGAATAATATTGTATTACAAGAGAGCGGTCACCAGACACATTCATTGGCTTACGATGGCTCTAGTGGTCAAACCTAGGAATGTTTACTGGACTATTCCCCACTAATTTAAACGTTACTACCGGCGCGGCTTTGACACGGGATAACATCCATACAAGTCCATCTCCTCCCTTACAGTGTAAGTCACAAGGATTGTAAATACCAACAACATCCATACAAGTCCATCTCCTCCCTTACAGTGTAAGTCACAAGGAATGTAAATACCTACAACATCCATACAAGTCCATCTCCTCCCTTACAGTGTAAGTCACAAGGATTGTAAATACCAACGACAGTTCAGGTTTTGTGATGTTTTGTTTGTGCACAGCTACAGCTCAACACCTTTGTTCTAAGACAGCTCAACACCTTTGTTCTAAGAAGTCTTAACCAATTTTTTTTGGCAGCGGGAACACTGCCCGTCCAATTTTCACAGGGAGAACCTTATCTGACCGTTATACAAGTGACCCACACCGGTGGGCACACAGACTAAGGCATCAGTCTCATCAGAGATGATTTGGGATGTCAGAGTTTGAATGCCTGACCCAGGTGCACAAAAGGTTTTTTCCACCCTGAAAGTGTTCCCTCTCCCCTCACATACAAATACGGGTACATTTCCTTAATTCTTCCCTCCTCGTGTAATGTTAAAACCAGTGGCGGTTTTNTTTTTTTGTCTTTTGAAAAGAGTTTGTTTTGACTAGAGAGCAGTTTAACTTTATCTTTGTTTATCTCATTTATTAATTTCAATCGTACAGATAAGTTCAAAAGTTGTTTAAACCAGGATTTTTATGCATAGAAGTACAAGTAGAAATTCGTAGAAAAATGTTGATGACACAATTGTGTGTTTATCAGTGGGTTTATAACTTATTGATTCGCTAATAAAATGTTCAAGATGTATTGTCTTAATCAGATAAGGGTTCTTAGAAACTTTGTGTAACACTCCGGAATGGTCAGCGTACAATTTAACGACCGGCCGTGCACACAATATCGTATTATTAGGGAAATAAAACTAAATAATGTCGGTTGTGATTCAAATGTACTGTGCTTAGTAATGGAACTATTCAAGAAACACATTTGCTAATTAGTTCTCGTTACTATGTGCCGAGCAACAAGAACTAATTTAGAGCTATTAAAACAGCTGGGTTCACTTTATCTTAATTTATTACTGCATGATATAAGATGCATGCCTATTTTTTAAATGATTAGCATATTATTTATTGAAGAAAATAAAGAAACACGTCCACATTGGACATGAGTGATATCTCGGTTCTACATCTGGAGTGAAAGAAAATGGTGTCATACGGCACGTAACACATCGATACGCGTGTCCTGCTTGCACATTTGATTGATGTGTTTTGGTGTTACAACCTCGTGATCCTTTTCCCCCCAAACTCGACTAAACTGCTAAACCAGCATTTATTCAACCAATCAGGACCTCCAATTAGTCATACGACCAATATAAACAATACACAGCTGCAGTAGTGTTAGAAACTGGGAGTGAACAGTTCGGCCAACCTAAAGGGTCAGTGGAGGTGTGGTAACTTTCCCCAGCTGTCAGATATCACCTCTCCTGCTGTGGATGTATGGTAACTTTCACCTGCTGTCAGATATCACCTCTCTTGTTGTGGATGTATGGTAACTTTCACCTGCTGTCAGATATCACCTCTCCTATTGTGGATGTATGGTAACTTTCCCCACCTGTCAGATATCACCTCCCCTGCTGTGGATGTATGGTAACTTTCCCCACCTGTCAGATATCACCTCCCCTGCTGTGGATGTGTGGTAACTTTCCCCAGCTGTCACCTCCCCTGCTGTGGATGTATGGTAACTTTCACCTGCTGTCAGATATCACCTCTCCTGCTGTGAATGCCCTACAGAGGGTTTATAATCCAGACCAGTCTCATAGCTCCCCCAAATATGTTTAAAATGAGCTAATGTTACACGTTCAGAAAATTATTTCTATTAATAAAACTCAAACTATAGAGTTGTTAATGAAAAAGAGCCCTTTTGGAATCTTTCGACTTTATTTGGGCGTGAAATAACGCAACGTCGAATTGTTTTGAAGGTGGACGTCTGCATGTCAATCTCTCGCTTACCGAGGCGGCCCCCTTAGTTTAAAAACAAATGAGCATAAAAAAAACATTCAACTTTTTTTAACTATTCATACAAAATATTTAGAACCTTCTGGGGCAATCTTGTACGCATGTTCCTTACGTTCCCGTCTGGGACCATCTTGTACGCATGTTCCTTACGTTCCCGTCTGGGGCAATCTTGTACGCATGTTCCTTACGTTCCCGTCTGGG
>CABFWO010006703.1:0-10808 GCA_902155825.1 Timema genevievae | reverse complement strand
GCACGTGTGGCCTCACAGTGGAAAGGGAAGGTTTGGCGCGAACTGCTAGCCAATCAGCATCCCCGATTAAGCGTCTGTTTTTGACCCTAAGTAGAAGGGAAGCGTCAGACGCAAGGCACTTCCTAATTAGCACGCGAGTCGATAGGACGTGCTGGGAGATTTCCCGATCAGCACGCGAGTAGAAAGGACGGGTATTGTAAAGTTCTAATACGTGCTTAGAGATGGGTTGGAGGAAGACTAGGCCATGTGGCTAAAGGCCCACTGCATTAATTATTTTATCATCTTTTCATGTAATAAGTATTCTGTTTCATCTTTACCTTAAGTAACCTAGTGCAAATGTCTTAAATGTTTCTCCATAATAAAACTTCTACTTCACAAGTTCCATTTCTTTAATCAGCGATGTCCTCTACCCCCACCATAATATTAAGTTACCCCGAGATGCTCTACCAAACAAACTGACTGCCGTGGACCGATGATAAGCTGAGAAGGTGAGGAGGAGTGGTGACTAGGTACACTAAGGATGGCCTTGTATCAAACTTCAAATAACTCAAAGAGTCATTCACTTTTCAAAAATTTGCCAGAGAAGGACCACTCTAAATAGCTTCTAGAAAAATATGATTTTTATAAAAGCATTCAATATTCAAAAATGTGGAAAAAGAGCACTTTCAATAGCTTCTAGGGGCATCCAATTTCCCAACATTAACTGTTAGAGAGGGGGTAGAAAGTGTGTTACTTGCCCCCCCACCCCTTTCACCAGCGCCCATTGCCGTGGTAGTAGAGCCATTTTAATACAAACTAAATTTTAAGAGTATAAAACCAATTAAACGTTTTCTCTTTTAAAAATAAAACTTAAACTTGGTCCACATTCATGAAACAAACTTGTTAGTTACAGTAACATGGAACCGTGTCTTGTTAAGTTAAGAAATATTGGTACCTGTAAAACTGCAATGTGTAATAAAACCAGCAGCCACTTCAAAATTTGGCAGCTGGTACCATTTGCAGATTTTTTCTTTTCTAAATTGACATTTAAAAAGATAATTTCTGTTGTCTTCGCATTTAAAAAATGTATTTTTTCTCTATTTTAAAGGTGTCGTAGGTCAGCGGCGCATGCAGTGTGTGGTCATCCATATTATCATTTTTTAAGCACCTTGTCATACCACCCGTTCGGGTTATACGCCTATGTACTAATTTATTACTTTAACGTGCTAGAGATTTGGAAAGTTGAATTTAAATGAAGTGTAGCCACATTTGCATGAAGAGTGGAAAACCATTTGGGAAAAGCCACCGTTAATACACCCAACCGGGTTTCGAACCCCGTTCTTCCAGTCATCGGCAGTCTAGTCTATTGCGAGATTGACGCCTTGGACCATGCGGCCACCGAAGTGGGTGTCATGAATATTCTACATAGTAAGAATATAGTATTCCACTTTTATTTTCAATCATAAATAATCATAGTTACTGACACAGACAAACAAGAAGGCCCTTTGCTGTCCCAAAGCGATTTCAAACGGGAATAGAAAGAAGATCCGTCTGTTTAATTGGCTTGAACCTCTCTTCTCATTGGCTGATACGACTCAAATCCAAGGGTCGTCTATACTCAAGTCCGTGCATAATGCGTGAGAAATTAAAGATAGATCAACTTTATGAATTGTGCGTTTTTCTCTATTCACTAAGTGACGGCTTTGAACGCTATCATCAAAAATAATTGGTACGATACACCGCACACACTTTCTCTTTATTTTATCTTAAAATAGTGACTTTTCTAAAAACTCGAGGATTTGTTACACGAAATAGTATACATTGTTGCAGAAACACTCCACCAACACGCATAAATGAAATAAATAGGGTAACATTTAGAAAAGAGGAGTATCTCTGTCCACCAAAGAGTATAGCAATCAATAATTCCATTAAAAATATATATATGCATTTGTTTATATCTCGGAAACTAATTTGGTTTTGTAAAAAAATATATTTCAAATTTTATTTTTATTTTAAATATTACCACACTCACCCACTTCGGTGGCCGGATGGTCTAAGGCGTCACTCTGGGCTCCCGATGGCGGTGAGATAAAGGTTCGAATCTCGGTTGGGAGTACTAAGGGTGGTTATCCACCCTCCCTCCTTGTAAATGCGGGTACACTTCCTGTAAATATAACCTTCCTAGTCCCTAACATCATTATCGTAATTAGTACAGAGCCGTATTATCTAAACGGATAGTAATAAGCGGTGCTAACAAATAGTGGCAGGCCTGCGATAAGTTTCAAATGGTAGCAGGCCTGCGCTAAGTTTCAAATGGTAGCAGGCCTGCGCTAAGTTTCAAATGGTAGCAGGCCTGCGCTAAGTTTCAAATGGTAGCAGGCCTGCGCTAAGTTTCAAATGGTAGCAGGCCTGCGCTAAGTTTCAAATGGTAGCAGGCCTGCGCTAAGTTTCAAATGGTAGCAGGCCTGCGATAAGTTTCAAATGGTTGCGGAGAAATTACTAAAATTAGACATTTCCGCGCATGTGAGCTACCGACAAAGTCATTTTCATGGGAAAATGAGAGTTTCCATTTTGTGTGTAATGTTTAACAGTGCCTGGATAGTGTACCCGCGGAGGGGTTTGATCGGGCTCGAGCCCCACCCCCCTAACGTAATTTGGGGATGCCCCGAGATCCACGCAGATCCGAAGAGATAATAAAATGGGGGAGAGGGTTATGACCAGATAAACATGTGAGCAAAGAGAACATCAAGTGGCACACATCCTTTTGTTGATCCTCCCTAGTAGTCCTAATTGGTGTTCTTGCAGTCTAGGATGTGGAGGCAGATTGAGGCAGGTTCCAACTCTCCCAGGTTCACACGTGGTTCCATCGAGGAGTTGCTCAGCGGATATTATAAATAATCGGTGATTTTTGTGACAGTTAAGCCAACTTTAATTTAGGCCTATTTATTTTGTTAGATTATCACGTTTTTATTAGTAAAAATATAGACCCCCTAAATGATCAAGTTAACAAATAGGCCTACCGATTAAAAACCTACCAAAAAAGCTTCTAGATGTGTATAAGAGCAACTATTTATTATTATTATTATTATTATTATTATTATATTATTATTATCATCACCGCGTCTTACTACCCGTTCGGGTTATACGCACTTACGCTGTGTGATGGTAGGGTGATTGTGAGATGAAATGGAGGACCTACAGTTTAACGTGGGATCCGAACCACGGTGGAGGCCTGGCATTCCTCATATTCACGAGTTGTGATTAATACACATCTTGTCAGAGGTGAAGGAAGGGTTTGGCAATCAGATAGACCTGTGCCGAGATCGAGGATTAAACCCTGGACCTTCAGCACAGAGGTCCAACACCTTACCCCTAGACCTCCAGGTCACCGGCAACAAATAAAATTACCTCCGGAGGTTCGGGGGAACTCCCCCCCAAGTCTCCCACTTCTCCGCAATCCTGCGTACGCTACTGCCTGGAGACAAAATTTAGTCAAATTCGTTAGATCAGGTTTTGAGAAAATCGACTTTTTCCCTTTTTGCCTTTCAGTAAACTACCATTAATTTTAGGGTTGGATATCCATACCCCTTCAATACCCCTTGGGGGAGCCGTAGATAGCAAGTTTTAGCCCGGCAGGTTTAGGTTGTTGGCTGAGACACAAACACACTTTAGACATATCGACCAATGATAATAGAGAGGAGACTCTGGGGTACCTGCGTCCTTAAGAAGTCTCAGACCACGCTCCGCCTCCTTCCTTGGCAGGACGAAGGACGTCTTGGCTGTATGGAAACAGAACCCACATTCGTAGTTGCACTGTCGGGTCAGGTGATAGTTGACGCTCCTAGGGACAACCCCACGACCCAGGTCATCCGTCACTACTGGACCGACAATTCGTCTTCCCCACGAACACACCTTGTCCCATTCGCGGTGGAACAATGACACGAAGAAACCGTACACGGCGCAGATTATGTTCTTCAGGTGTTCCATCTTTTCATCTCGTGATGTATCACTTGAGCCCGAGGTGTTATATACCCGCCCGGAACGTTATCTAAACCAGTGCACAACACATAGACCTGGGAGTCCCTCCACCGGATTCCCCTACCGCGAATAGAAATATGCCAGTGCTACCAACTCAAGTACACCTTTAAGAAAATATTAAAGTATTAAAGTTTGGCGGTCAACATTAGTAGTATATTACTATAATATTAGTAGGCCTACTATTTTATGTGTATTGATAATATTTATCAAGAGTGGGAGCGGAAGATCACACGACTTGACGTTTGCATACATGTACAATGTGACTTTAAAAAAAAAGTTATTTTCTTCTGAAGTAGACTGTACGCCCATAAAGCTACATTTGAATTTTTCAACCATAACTTTTTGATTCCCTCTTCCCTCCACCGTTACCTTTGTATAAACATTAAAATTTTGTACAACAAAGTTTATTTTTATCGGCGCATTCTTGTAATTCTTAGAAACATTTAAACCCTACTGACAGTCAGGTGCACCAACTCTAGGGAACTATTTTTACATACGTTTAAACAGGGTTGGACTGGGTCCTCCAAAAGGGCGCAGACCTGGGATTTTCAGAGAGCGTAAAATATTATTACGAACTCAAAAAATTATACTTTATTACTGTAAAATAACTATGGGAGTGCTGGTAGAACCCAATAATATTGATTAATAATAAAAATAATAGTGGTTATTTCAAGGACTTGCAAAATAAAATTATTTTTATTTTCCTATTGTGACTCAAGGCATTGTTGAATATTCCGAATTTCACAGGCTATTTTTAATAAATATATTATAAATAAACATTCATGGGATAAGTTAATTTATTTCACAAAGCATCTAGCATTTAAGGTACAAGTTGTAAAAAAATAGTATACTATATCCGTGGCAAGGATCCTCGGACCATTCGGATACAACTTGTCTCAACAGCATCCGTCCTAAGCAAACTGGTTTTTTCTCTGAGAAAAGGAAGGGTAGATATCACACCCCCAATCACCTCAAATAACCCTGACTTGTATCAGCGCCAAGTACAAGTCTCTTTAAAGCAACACACCTTCACATTTCAAAATATATTTTCATTTTCACGCAAAACTTACAAAAATTTAAATTTCTAAATTATTAAATGAATTTAACTTTACATATCCCAATTATAATGAGGGAAAGACGTTGTTATAAATCCCATCTAAAATATAATAGTACGTTGTATGTTATTACTAGTCAAAATAAGTTAATTATAGAAATTGGAAATGGAAAAGGGTGAGCGAGAGAGATAGAGAACATTTTGATCAAAACTTATCCCAGGGAGGGGAATGTGTTACGATCTCAGTAAGGTTTTGTGGGTATGAACTTGAAGGTCCAAGAAAGGGTCTCCTTGCCAACAAAACTTGGTAATTAAACAATAATTAATTTTAATTTAATTTTAGCACCGCGTCTTACTACCCGTTCGGGTTATACGCTTAAGTACTAATTACACTAATGGATTAGGAAATGGGAAGGTTTAACTTAGAGGAAGTGAACCCGCATTTGCGTGGAGGGAGAGTGGAAAACCATTTAGGAAAAACCACCCCCCAGTTCACCCGACCGAGATTCGAACCTCGATCTCCCCGTCCTCAGTGGTCTGACTCAACACGACTGGCGCGTTAGCCAACTACGCCACCGAGGCGGGTAATTAAACAATAGTTTTTGTTGTCTGGAAATTTACATTTTCTTAATTCTTAACTCAGTAACGAGAAATTACGCAGGAGCCAAAAAAATTACACATGCATAGATTCAAAACCAAACGCTATCACTCAAGGCACGAAACCAACTAAACAGTTGATTTCCACTACTCCAATTGCAGCCACGCGACACGGCCAGACGGATCATTGAAGAGGTGTGCCTTATCTCCCGCTGTCGCCGGGCGCCAATCACCCCTTGTTGCTAAACATCACCCACCCCCTAAATCTGTACTCACTTAAATTTAATTTCGTCTTCACGGTTCCACTTTGTCTTGATTATTTGAATCTTATTTTAAATTTAAATTTCTTATTTTAATCATTGCAATAATTTTTTTCGCCAAGAGGGAGGGGGATTTTGGGCCGAGGGTGCAAATTTAAGAAACTTGAGGGTGCACCGGCCCGAGGGCCGATGGGCCGGCGGGCCAGTCCGAGCCTGCGTTTAAAGCAAGGCTGTTAGCGGCTTGATCTAAGGAAACTGTGATAATTATAGTTTCCTAAGATCAAGATGTTAACAGCCTTGCTTTAAACGTATGAAAAAATGATTAGCTTAATTTAAACTTAAATACATTTCTCTATTAGCTAGAGATATTGTATCTAAGCTTGTAGGGATAAGTTTGACAAGTTGTCTGCCCTGCCGGCCGGCCCGATAGCTATCTTTAAAATAGGTTCCTACTCATTAGAAAATGTAGCTTGTGACGTCACGCGACATTTGAAGGTCAACTGTGGAATACGTTATTTCCTGAATCCTGAGCCCTCTCAGATGTGGATACGTTTGGAGCATAGAATTTCAATTTCAATCACATGTTAAACTACACACAAAATATATATACATTGAATACAAGTCCGTTGTTACGAATAATGAGATTGTGGTGACATTCTTCAGGTCTGAAGCCAGAGCGACATTTTGGTAACACTGTACTAAGAATTACCAAGTAAATTTAGACGCTATTAGAATCACGTGAAAACGATTTATTGTACTTGACATGCATTTTAATAATAAGTTCTTTTTTTGTAAGCTATTAATTATTTTATCTGGTATACACATTGCCTAGAACCATAAAATGAAAACTTAGGGGTTTAAACTTATGTCCAATATTTGAATTGCGCATGTGCTAATATTTGCGGTGATAGTAGCGCTTGTTGGCTTCTGATCTCTGAAACTAAAGCGTAGTAAGACTTGTATATCTTAGAGTTGTACTGTTGGTTAAACTGTTACCTTTCACTATTATCTTTGGATTGTTGTGTTTGTGCACTAAAGAGTGAGCGTTGTTTGTCACAGTAAAAAAACCTAAAAATAGAGCAATAAAATCCAAAGACGTTTCATAAGGTCGTTTAGTATAAACATGTTATGTAGAGGTTGTATGTTATTAAAGCTAAACAAATCTTTTCGATCTATAAGTTTAAGAGGGGTTTGTATCATTGGTCAAGTTATTTTTAGTAATCGGAGCCTATTTGAAATTATTATTATATTATATTATTATCTTTTAGAGTATCAGTACATCAAAATATTGTTTGGTCTATTTATACTTTCTAAGACATTGGAATGTTTAATTGTCCCACTTAAATACCAGAAAAGTTTACTACATCCTCAAAACTGGTTATTTCATGGGATTTATGTTCTCTCTGTTGGTGTAATTATATAAACAACTGGGCAAGCTGATGGTGCAGTACGCAGTGTAATTTAAATACCAAACTCATATAGAGGGCGGGGGTACACAATCATGGTTGTAATCGGAAATAAATTTCAGGAATAATAGTGCGAACTGAGGGCGGGATTTTTAAATAAACTGTAATAGTGTTAAAAATTTAATGTTTTCAAGCATAGGCTTAAATACACACAACAACATAAGCAAATTTCTGAGTAAGAAATCTAGTGCCTAACATAACAAATATTGTTAAAAAAAACTGGGTCGTTAAAAACATTAGAAAAAACACCAAATTCACAGAGGAACATTGTATTCACGAAGACGCCTATTGTGAAGCATGGCCCTATATAGTTCCATTAGGCTGTCTTGATCCTTCAATTCCTTCTAATAAAAATATTCTAAAAACCATAGTTGGTCAAATTGGTTATTTATTCACTAGGTTAAGCTCAGTTTGGATTTATTTTGTTTAAAACAATTGCTGTGCACCGAAAAAAAAATTGTTTTAATCGTCAAATTTACTATGTCATCATGTATATAAGTTCTAGAAAACATTAAATTTCTAATAATTTGACCAAAAGAAAAGACTCGCCCTCGATGCACACCAATTCGTACAATGGATTAAAGCTATTATTTCTGTAATTTTATTCAAATTATTAGGTTAAGGGGAACTTTAATTTCAAGCGTCTAATGTCCATTATCTACACAACTTTAGTTCTCAGTATTCTAGTCCTTCACGATTTAAGTATTTATTAAACTTATCAATTAATCACAACTTGTGAATGTGAGGAATGCCAGGCCTCCACCGTGGTTCGGATCCCACGTTAAACTGTAGGTCCTCCATTTCATCTCACAATCACCCTACCATTACACACTAGCGTAAGTGCGTATAACCCGAACGGGTAGTAAGACGCGGTGCTAATAATAATACAACTTATTAGGTGTCTTGGGGAGGGGCTCTGCCCCCCTGTGGGTGTCTCACTGTGTGATTGATCCGACTGCTGGTTATTCTTGTTAATGTTTCAATAATTCCAGCTATCAAACGTCCCCCCACCAATCACAGAGAACCATGACATGATTGGTCCGCCAAATCCTGTGTCCAACTTGAGGCCGATCCTCCTTCATGTTGCTCCGAACGAGTCTCCGCTAGAGAAGGAGTATCGTCTGGCCAGAGAAGAGGCGGCAAAATGGAACGAGTTATTCTGGAGCAAACACAACACGAGCTTTTTTAAAGTAAGAGGATAAGGAATAGTCTGGCTACCCTTGGTGAGTGGTTAGTAGCCACATTGTGGTTTGAAGGATGAACAACCAGTGACCTCCGGGCCACATTTGGCCTCATGCTACCCAGAGGAGCGTAATAGTACACATCCTAATATAGACATGGATGTCCTGTGTGCGATCATTATCAAGTTAAACATAAATACCTGCTTCGGTGGTCACATGGTCTAAGGTGTCACTCACAATAAACTAGACTGCCAATGATAGGGAGGTCGGGGTTCGAATCCGGGTCGGATGTGTTGAGGGTGGTTTTTCCAAAATGGTTTTCCAATATCTCTCTACCTAAATGCTGGCGCACTTTCGATATAACCTTTCTCATCCTTAAAACCAGTAGCATATTTAGTAGGCCTACACAAGCGTATAACGTGAATGGGTAGTAAGACATGGTGCAAAACAAACTGTTTTAATCTTTATGTAAGGAAGGTCCTTCTTATGAAAATTGGACTGTGTATTATAAACATAAAAGCTACAGCATCTGTACATGATCCAGACCTCCTTAGATCCAGACCTCCTTAGATCCAGACCTCCTTAGATCCAGACCTTAGATCCAGACCCCCTTAGATCCAGACCCCCTTAGATACAGACCCCCTTAGATACAGACCCCCTTAGATACAGACCCCCTTAGATCGACACCCTTAGATCCAGACCCCCTTAGATCGACACCCTTAGATCCAGACACCCTTAGATCAGTTTTTGGAGAGGAGGATCAATCTTTCATGCAAATTCATACATTGCACTAATATAGTAAACCTTAAAATGTGTTTAGTTTCTAAAACACTAATGCTATCTTTGAAATACTGTTTAGGAACGCAAAGCGTTCATGGATGCACGCTTGCCAGCCGATTTGTCTCCCAGTAAAACCACAACTGTGAGTGCTGACGAAATGTCTGTGTTTTACAAAGCATTTCTCGATAAGAATTGGAAGATTCATCTGAATTACAACATCGAGTGGTACAGAAAAAATATCAGTTTGGTTTTTCTTGCTTCTAGGGTGAACATGTTTCGAGTCAAGCGAAGACTGTTCTCATAACCTTCAAACAACATGTTGGTGATGTTTATATTAAAATTTATGATTGACCTGTTTTTTGCGGGTCAAATTATATTAGGACAATTTCGGGAAGCTTAGCAAATAATTGGCAATATGGCCATAAAATCAGTAGACATTGATGTCCCCCTCAACTTACCGTATTTCTTCGATTCTAAGATGCACGTTTTATCCCATTTAAATGTCTTTAAAAATAGGATGAGTCTTAGAATCACAGTTATTTTTCGACCAACGTTCTTGATGGTTCAGAAGACGATATATTATGAGATGATAAAGATGGTTCAGAAGAATCAGACTGTGAATGTGTAGTAGATTCTGATACTGATTCTGAAGAAAGAGATGAATATAAAACCTACTGATAAATAAGGTAGCCAACTGTTTTTTAGTAAATTTAATTCTCTAATAAAAATATTTCTTAGACATAGGTTATTTCAGCTTTTTGTTTTTATTTATTTTATAGACTCAAAGAAATACAATAATACCCCTAGCCTCCGTCCCTTTTTAAAACCCTTTGATCTGAAGTCCAATATATGAAGTGTTGTAAGCATTATTGAACATAATTTATCTTAAGATAAAGCTTTATATTTGTAATGTTAAAATGTACAATACAAATGGATTCCAGGCGAATACCGGTAAACTTTTTCTTTAATAGCATTCACATCTCCACCCTCTAAGAGTGAATTGTGAAATAAGACTTTTATGAAAGTAGACCAAGAAACTTTATATTCAAAATGAGATTGAAACTTGGTTTGTGAAATAACTTTCATGCACCTATTTAAATTATTGTTCACTATTTGAAAAAATATGAAATGTTGTAAGAAGATAATCACTTATTGGATTACAATAATTTTACAATTTAAACCTGCACCGTGAGTTATTATTTTATTTGTAAAGCTGTTAAAAATTATGCATTTAATTCACCCTTTAGAACTATAGAAATCCAGTGTCAAATTTGGTTTCCTAAACAATAGTTACCCACCTATGAACGCTCCCCATTACTGTTTAATTTAGCCTTAGTCTGCTATTAGAGTAACACAAGAGAGCAGGAAAGAGCCGACATTAAACTGTACAACGCAGCTATTAGGAGAGGTGGATGATGTAACTTTGTTGAGCAAGGGTAAGGAAACTGCCCCA
>CABFWO010006702.1:0-32238 GCA_902155825.1 Timema genevievae | reverse complement strand
TTGCCGGAACACTCTCGCCGACCTTTTTCCTACCCCTACCCACACGTGTCTGAACACAACGTTGCCGTCGTCGCGACATCAACCAGCTACCCCCGAAGCCGCAAGCGAGGGTTAACAGTTCATATAATGTATTTACATAAAAATCTCTTTTTTTATTTGTGAGTTCAAATAAAACCAATTATCATATTCTTAAAATTGAAAAATGACACCTGGACACGGGAATCGGACCCGGAACACTTGGCTTAGTAGGCCAATGCTCTAACCACTGAGCTATCCAGGAATCCAGGAGCATTGGCGTAATAAGCCAAGTGTCCCGGGTTCGATTCCCTTGTCTAGGTGTCATTTTTCTATTTTCAGAATATGATATCTAGATGGATAATTCCTCACTAAAAAGCATAAATAATAACTTCAGCTACTTGATTCTTAAAATCAATTTTGTTAGTATCTGATTCTGAGAGAGAGAAATAAAAAACGTTTTGTTTGAAGAAGTGTTAAGTTCATACACATAAGCGCGGAGAGAGGATGGGAAATCCATAGTGAGAAATTACTTTTAGAAAACAGTAATGTGAGCACCGACGTACACTTCAACGGCAACCAAGCTCAACGTGAAACTAGCGCTTTAAACCTATCGGCCAACGGTGAAGGTTGAGAATTGGTTATTATGCTTTTAAAAATGAAATCTAACTAACAATTTCAATTAAAATACTGTACTAAAGTACTTCTTAAGCTTCTCTTGTCCATCCGTGAATGTGTAAAGCGTATTTTAAAATCGTATTACCTCTAAAGTAAAAAAAAAGTGTTTTTATTTTACTATTTACACAATTATTTTATTTTCAAGCAAATATATATATTAAAGTTTATAGTACCAGATTAAAGTTAATTGTGTTGTTATGTATTGAGCAAATATTAATTTATTGGTGTAAATTAGCATTGTAAACGGATGGGAGACGCTTACACAAATTCGTTTAAATATATGTGAAATATTATTGAACAAGGGAATCAAACCCAGCATCCTTGGATTAGCTCATCAATAGTTTTAACCCTTTTAGATTTATTTAGGGCCTAATTCAACTAAGGAATTAAATTTTAAAATGAAACTACACACATTAAAAATAAAATTTTTATTATCAACAACATCTTTAACAGTTATAATACTTTGCTTAATCAAATGAACAATATAATAGTAGCGACAAATTTTTATTTTGAAAATGGCACACGTTTATACAAACTTTGAAACTGACTCTTGTTCACGTTTTCTTGTATATTTAAGAGTCAGCAATTTGTACTTATTTAATTCTAGAATAATCACAGCAAGTGGGCCCCATGACAATAATTTATCACTCCAAAAAGGCAACAAACAAAATTTTGAATTACTAAATTTTCAATGCCGCCTGTAATCGAACGAAAGGACCCTTATAATATCAATCATCAGGCATGCGCGTCATTCACCTAAGGTGTCAGAGCCCAAGACTAAATTGATAAAAAAAAAGTATTTATATTATTTCCAATTAAATAGATTTAAACCTAAGTTGTTTTCTTGTGAGCAGTTTCTTGGTTATTGTGTGTTTCGTTTCATTTCCAGTTCATCTTACACATAAGACTTTGTTTCGTATTCTTACAAATTTATATTATAGGTATAGAGAGGCTAGGGTCCACCGCTCATCAAACCTTGCTCCTTTTAACTGGCCAAGACTCGATTCCCGTGTCCAGGTTGTCATTTTTCAATTTTCAGAATATGATATCTAGGTGGAGTGATCCCCACTAATAAGCATAAATAATAGCTCTGGCTATTAATTCTCAAGACTGTAATATCAAACTCTACACTTGGAAAGGAGAGGTTTCACGCGCCCTCTTTGCTCATTTGTTTCGTGGTGACCTCCTTATCGTCCATAGTGGCCTCCACCTTGGTGATGGCCTCCACCTTGGTGATGGCCCCCACCTCCGTGATGATTACTTCCACCTCCATGTTGGCCACCGTAGTTTCCACCCCCACCTCCGTAATGTCCTCCACCCCCGTGTTGGCCGCCGTACCCTTGGTTATAGCCGCCACCTCCATGCCCCGGGTTGGCGGACTCTGCCACCTCCAGCGTCTCTTGTGCGGGGAGCTTTGCCGGGGACGCCAAAGCTACTGCCACCAGCGCTATCAGGAACACCGCGGCCTGGAAACAAACGAGACAGAATTGTCGAGGTCAGTGACAATGAATGTTAAGTCTTATGCATAAGTCACAGATTACAGTCCGAGGGCCTTTTAGAAATGCAAATATTTTAGTTTCGGTTATCAATGATAACATTTTACTACATTATTAGTGTTATTTTATAGGTTTGATAGAATCTATTAAAATTGACAATTAAACTAAAATTTACATTAATTACTATATGAATCTATGAAATTAATTTAAGTAACTTTTCTAGCTCGTGTGATAAGGCTCTTTCTATGAAAATTGGACTGTAACCAGTGGTTATGCGACTACACAGGACGAACCGAGATGTTTCAGCTGTTGTTTTTCCTGTGCTCCACCACACCTTAGTAACCATACGAGACTATTCGTATATTCACACTAATGACGTAGGGGGAAGGAAGGTACAATATAAAGAAAGAGCACCCGCATATACGTGGAAGAAAAGTGGGAAACCGGTCAGAGGAAAACAAAAGCACTTGTATAAAATGTCCAGGATTCGGATCCTGACCTCCCCACTATGGGAAACTAGACAAGATGTAAATGCTTTTGTCTGTGTTCTCACTGGTACGGTTAGTGGCATAGTGGTAAAGAATTGGAGTGCTAAACAAAGTGTCTTGGATTCATTTCCCGTGTTTATGTGCTATTTTATTAAATGAGTAAACATATTTGAATTATGTTTGTGAACGATATATATATAGATATATATTTTGAATGAAATTTTGACTTCAGGAAGTTTTCGGGTGGGAAATAATGATTTTCCGCTGGAACGGGACAGGAAAAGGGTAAAAAATGTAAAAATAATTTTCCACTTTATGTTTTTATTTATTTTTCATATTTATATTTCTAGTCCAAATTTAGCCTTCCCCAATAATTCCAATAAATAAAAATTGATAGTTTCGATTAATTTAAATGTAGTGATAAATGTAAAAAAATATATTTAATAAAGTCAAGAAACGGGACAAAAACTTTGATTCTCTGGCAGATAGGTATGAACAATAAATTTAAATTCTGTAATTTTGTAATGTTAAAGAATTAAAATATGTATACTCAAAATTTTTATATTAATTTATTTTTAAATTGTAATTTTTCCAAATAAAAATTAAATAATATTTTGTTTAACAAGTGTTGAGTAAGGTTTTGGGTGTAATCAAAATTAAAAAAATCCAAGCCTAATGCAACTATTATAATTGTGTATTTTTAGTAAAGCACTTTTGGTATGGATAGAAATAAATTCTAAAAATAGAACTTAAGATTGACTAAAAAGTCATGCCGAGGTTTTTTTTCTAAATTATTTTCCCCTCTTATTCAACGTAAAATTCTGCCACATTTCCACAAATCATATCTTTGTCATTCCTACCCTATTTGTGTCAGCTTGTTGATAAGACGTATAACAACATAAATTGTTGTTTATAAAAGCATATTCATAATAAAATTCCATTCACCATTTATTAAACTATGGGTCAGCAACACTTTTGATATCATGGCCTTAAGGGTTAGAAAGTAATAGCTAAAAAAAATCGGGGGAAAAATTTTCAACTTTATATTTCTATATAGTAATTAATTATTAGTCTATACTTGTGAACAAAATTGTTTGTTTGCTAAAACTTTTCTGGGTCAAATAAAATCCGTCGAATGGAACCAGCCCACGGGCTGTAGGTTGCCGACCGCAGCAAGACACTATTAATTAGATCCATACTATGGGAATTAAACTGCTAAAAAAGTAGTTTAGTAGAGAAAATGTCGCAAGGAAAATGACACTTTTCTCACTAGACGTATACGATATTTACTAATAAAATAAAATAAATGAGTCTAAAAATTGTAGTCCAAAACATTGTAAAGCTGTGAATGATGTTTTTACTAAAGATAAACTGATAAAGATAAAACTGTAATTTTGTTCTAAAAAAACAATATAAAATGTTTTAAATAAAGCAATTGACCTAATATTTAATATTTTTAAATAAAAAAATTAAAGTAACAGATAAGTAATGCTATGTATTATTGGGTAACAGTTTAATTATTTCCGAATGTTAAAATGATTGTTTTTAAGCACACTCCATGCAGAAGTTATAAACACATAATAAAAACAATAACCAAGGGAATCTCGAATAATTCTTCCCGTATCTGCTTTAATGCCATGTAAAGAAAACAATTTCATTCCCTAAATGGGATTCAAACCAAATATTATCTAAAACATATTATTTCTCCAAGGTATTGACCATTACAGGGGCCAAGATGTCTGCAACAAAATTTAAATTTATGTGTACACACCTTAAAACAAATTTAAAACATAAAAAAAAATCACAACTTACGATTGTTCGGGACATCATATCTTTATATTGTAGATGAGAAACGAATGTCAATAAATGAATGGTCCCGTTGTTCTTTCTGTGTTGTGGTAATGAACTTGCGTGCGAGTTTATATACAAACGCGGCCACTATGGGAGACGCGTCATTCCAGATTTAGAGGGGAACTACCTGGTCCTGTTACCTGACACCTCCCTCCACTTAGTAATTAATATTTTCTTTAAATATACTCTCCTCCAATAAAAGTCGCTTTGGACACCAGTCGAGTGAGCATACATTTCACAAGAAAGCTAACTATTATTCACAAAACAAAATTTATTTATATAAAAAAACAACAACGGAAGAGTCAAATACGTCATAGGCTAAGTTGATAGCCTTCAGAAAAATGTTTCTGGTAAAAGTTGCCTCTTTTAAAAAAATATGGTGTCAAGGGAGCTGCCTATTTGGCAGTTCTGAAGCTTCAAAACCATTTAAACTACTATCGATACTATTTTAGGACTTTCGGTTGCGACCCTGATGACTTTATTTGTTTGAGGTAGGCTGCTAGATCCATGTTTATAACCTTTTACTTTGATCTAAGACGTGCGACATTTTGTGTTTAAACTCGTTGAAAACAAGCTAATGTCACATGTTCGTGTTTTTATTTTTAATTATAAGGCTTGCCCTACTTCGGTGGCCGCATGTTCTAGATAGTGGTTTCCAAATTAAGTGCCCATTTGAATCATAGAGACTAGTGGCGGGTTCCGCATCGTAATCGACTAATTTTTTTTGTCAAGTTGTGCGAAAATGAGAACAGGTATTCAATTGTGAATGGAATAAGGAGTTGTTATTCAAACATTTTTAATTATACATTAAATGAATTTTTCTACCAAAATATACTATCTTTAATACGTCTATGTAATACAGCTGATGTAAGGAAGAAATTAAACATGAGCACCAATTGAAGCTTTCATGGATTTCTCCTACGCAAGTCGAAACTTTCCTTTTCTCGGCTAAGCACATCAATTTTACTACAGTACCTTGCCAAGAAACTTTGTGGCCCGTGGGTTGTCAGTTGGAAACCCTTGGTCTGAAGTGTCACTCTCGCAATAGGCTAGGACAGTGGTACTCAAACTTTTCTGTTCGCGTACCCCCAGATACAATTTATCTTCAACTACGTACCCCCAAAGTTGTTGGTGAATAATACAAGTTATATATATTCTATAATCTGCATCAGCGGTTCTCAAACTTTTTAAAAAAAATTGTACCCCTTGGCCATGATTAAAAGTTTAATGTACCCCCAAGATAAAAAATTTTCAAATGACAGATTTAAAAAAAAATTACCACATGGTAAATTATTGATCTATTTAATCTATTGGGAAAAAATATCTGATGTCAAAATATTTCAAATGTGACAAAGTTATTTTAGAGAGAATCCTACTGTTAGTTAACCCATTAAAATTAGCTCTTAATGAGAATTATTATGATCAGTTTAAAAAAAACATAATTTTACTGTAAAAAGTCTGTAGAAAAGTTTCATACATTTTCTTCCCAAATTCGTTCAAAAATAAAGAGAAAATTAAACCTAAACACAATATTTTCAAATCAATATTTTTAATTGTAATTCTAGAGATGATATATTATGAATACCAAAGTCTTTCAGTGAGAGGGGTATGGCTGTATGACTTGGCACAACTTTTTGACGTCTGGTTTTCATCAGTAGAAGGTGTCAAGTAAAGGATTGAAAATTCTGAGAAATCTGTCTGTAGCCGATCAAATAGGTGAAAAAGAGGGGTGGAAATAACCAGATAACGGCAACTTCCAACAATTAGGGTTTTCCGTAAGTCCCTTGTTATTTTGTCAAATTTCCCTTGAGGCCTGCTCGCGTACCCCCTAAAAGGTGCCCGCGTACCCCAGTTTGAGAACCGCTGATCTACATCCTAAATAAAAAATAAATAAATAACATTCAAATTAAAAATAAATAACTAACATTCAAAATAATTGATTAAATAATAAGTTTTGATACATATATATATATATATTTAATTTTACGCATCCCATTTTACGCATAGGATGTGTTCGCGTCCGTGTATCCAAGGTAGAATACCACTGAACTAGACTGTCGATGATAGAGAGATCGGGGTTCGAATCTCAGGTATACAGAGGTTGGTTTTCCGTAATAGTTTTCCACTATACCTCCACACAAATGCAGGTACACTTTCTCTAAAATCCAATCTTCCTCATCCCTAACGCATCAGTGTAATTAGTACATTTGCGTATAGCTCCAATGGGTAGTAAGATGCTTTATTTTTTTATACATAAAACATAAAGTATAAAGTTTTTAATCCTGTAGGAAGATGTTGACACCTTTCACCTCCATTTTAGCGTGACGCACATTATTAAATAACAAACCATTTCTTAATAAAACGTGAAATTTCTGGAGGTCTTTAATATATCTCAGTCCTCCAGTAGGTGGCCTCCTTAAGGACACAATTTCTACATATGGCTCGTCTATAATCAGTCGCATCCACTTTTCAGGTCATTGTCCATCTTAAATGTTTGTAGGATCGTGGTAGGAAGGCTGTATTCGCTTCGTTGTTCCAAACCAGGCGCGTCAAACTCGCCCACATTGAACATTAATAAAACATTTGAAACTTTATATTTTTGTACTGTATTAAGTAAAAATAGTTACACCTAAATATCTTACTATAAAAATAAAAGTTTAGGCCTCTATAAAAAAGAGCAAGACCTAGTATACATTTTTTTAAATAAAAAACAATGGTTTAAATATCCGGCTTTAAATTTCTGGTCAAAGTCACTTTAATAATGTTTGACTAATGTGTGCCAGATGTGTACCCATAAGTCTAGATTTATAAGGTGCTTGGTTCCATTCCATGTGATAAATCAACTATACGTACTATACAGTCACACAGTCCAATTTTTAAATGAAGATGCTTTTTAAAATATATAATTTTTTAGGGGGTAAACAATGATGCCATTTTACTACAGCATTAGTTTTATTTAATATGTATTGATAATACCTATAAAAAAGTGACAGCTGCAGATAACATGATTATATGCATGAACGTAGATTTAGTAACTTTTCTAGCTGTCAGATAGGATCCTTCCTATGAAAACTAAATTGTATATACTGCCAAACATTGAACATATTTTGTGCGCAAATTTAATATCTTTTGTTAAATACCAATGTCGAAAAAAATAGTACAAATTTGACACACCAACCAAATTTATGTCAGATTACTCAAATTATGTCAAAATCTCCAAATGTCACAGCCCTAAATGTTGAATTTCCTTGAATTTTTTTAAAAGAAGAATAGGGTTGCATTGCATGCTGGTTCATAATAAGGTCCGAGGACCACACATAACACAAATATTATTATTAGGTGTTCTTTCTTACGACAGGTTCATTCCTCTTGTCTGCGAACTTAGACCGCCAATGTTCCCTGTCCTCTTCCTCCTCCTCCTTCAGCTCCCAGAACTTCCGTTTTTCCTTCAAGTCATCTAATATTTTAATCATCCTTCCTAAATCCTATTTCCTTCAGCCCTTCTTCTATGACATCGTGCAGAAGACAGTTCCTCCTAAGAATGTATCCGATCTAGTTTGATTTGTACCGAAGATTCACATCCAAAATGATTCTTTTCTCACCCACTCTCCATAGGACTTCTTAATTTGTCACCTTGTCTGCTTACCTGATCCTCTCAAGTCTTCTCTAGCATCACATTTCAAAGCTCTCCAAGTATTTCTTTTCTATCTTCCTAAGAGTCTAAGTTTCTGCTCCAGTCAATGTGGTGCTTCAAATATAGTATTTCATCAGTTTCTTCCTCAGTTCCAAACTCAACTTGCTGGTCAGCAGTAGCCTCTTCTTTTTGAAAGCTTCCTTAGCTATGGCAGTCCTTGACTTAATTTCCTTGGCATCCTTTGTCAGCAGACCTACCAGGTACTAGAACTTCTCTATGATTTCAAACTCTTGGTATCCAATTTTGATTTTCAGCAGCCCTTCATATTTGAAATCACCATCACTTTTGACTTATCAATGTTGAACTCCATGACTTATCTTGTCCCTGTATTCATCAGCTACTCCATTATTTCCTGCAACTCTTATTTATTTTTTGCCAGTATTGCTAGATAACCTGCGTATTTTATTGTGTTGATGATACGTCCTTTTATCCGTAAATTGCCACGTCCATCTAGGGCTTCCCTGACCAGCCAATCTCTATAAAGTTGAACAGACTGGGTGACAGGCTTCATCCTTGTCTCACCGCTATTTCTATCTCTATTCTGTTGGTCTCTCCATCATTTAGCCTCACTTTCACACGCTGTCCAAGGTTCAGGTTTGCAATCAGCCTTCTGTCCCTTTAGTTGATGCCGGTATTCTTGAGTATTTCCATCAGTTTTTCCATTTAACCTTATGGAACATCTTTTTCCAGTCGATGAAACCAATGTATACGTCTTCCTTGACTTTCAGCACTCTCTCTGAAATTATTCTCAGCACCCCGATGACATCTCTAGTTCATTTTCCTTTTCTGAATCCAAATTGGTCTTCTTCCATCACACTTTATATTTTCTGTTCCACTCACCTTTTGAGTATTCTTGCCACGTTCTTCCACACATGAGAAATGAGGCTGATGGTCATGTGGTCACTGTATTTCTTGGCATTTTCTTTTTCTTTAGGGCCACCATGTCTACGTCCAGTAAATCACTGGACATTCTCCTATTTAATATATCTTATTTATAAGTTTTGTCAGAGCCATTAATCCATTGTTTCCCAGGTCCTTCAGAAGGTCAGCTGGTGTCGTCATCTACACCAGGTTTCCTTATTCACGTGTCCTTTATGGTTCTCTCCAATTCACTATTTAAAATGCTGGGTACTTTTTAGTTTTACTCTACCGTGTCTTCTACTTCAATATCCAGGTTTCCTGGTCGATTATTCTTATTTTTCTGTACCATACAGTTTAAAATACACCATAGCTTAAAAATAAAACAATTGTGCAAATAGTGAAATAAGACCACCTTACTTTTTTCAAAAAATTATACAGGTAATTAATATATAGAATAATTACGCTTTCCACAATTAATTTAGAGTTCTTATTTTAAAGTATATTAACAAACTCTCCACCTGCACCGTTGACTCTTAGTTTTAAGGCGATAGATTCACGTTGAATTTGGTCATTGTTAAAGTGGAGGTTGGTGCTTATATTAAGTTTTCTAAATTTAATTTATCGTGGTGGATTTTCCATCCTCTTTTCATGGTTATATGTATGCACTCAACCTTTCTCAAACACCACCTTTCCAATCTCTATTTCTCAGAAGAAGCCACTAGCATAATTTTTTAAATTTGAACTCACAAATAAAAAAAATACGTTTAAATATATTTTAATGTAAATAATTATATGTATAAGTGGGCATGGTCGAGGCTACTCCACGAGATCCGACTTAATCTTCGATGCGAAAAAGTTCACTTAATTCCATGGTCAAGTTCCACCACTGGTAGGGGGTGGGGTCAAATTCCTCCACTGGGGGAGAAGGGAGAGGGGTAATGGATGAGTGAAGTCCAAGCGCAATAGCCTAGTACAAACCTGACTTTAAATGTTTACATAATTTATATATATATATATAGTACAAACCTAATTTTCAATTATTACATAATTTATATATTTGTACCATTAATATATATATATAATTATAGTTACTACCCAACCAAACTTAACTTAAACTTTCATACGTTGAAGAATACTAAAGTCCATGTTAGGGAGACCAATTCAGAAAATAGTGTTAAAATAACTATTATGATACAAACTTAACTTTAAAATCTTCCATAATCTCTATACATAATTATGTCTCCTATTCAACCTAACTTAACCCAACCTTTCATGGGTTTCTGAATTTTGTTCTAATTTAACTTCGTAAGCGAAGCTCTTCCATTTCCCATGGAATTCCATGCAATGTAGGGTAGGGGGAGTTATCCTAAACCCCTTGGCCTCCATAAAAGTGGAGGAACTAAGCTATTACACTGAAGTTTCTTATAAGCCTTTCCTTGAGGTGTTGTGAAGGAACTAAGCTATTACACTCGAGCTTCTTATAGTCCTTTCCTTGAGGTATTGTGGAGAAACTAGGCTATTACACTCAAGCTTCTTATAGTCCTTTCCTTGAGGTATTGTGGAGAAACTAGGCTATTACACTCGAGTTTCTTATTATCCTTTCCTTGAGGTATTGTGGAGAAACTAGGCTATTACACTCGAGTTTCTTATTATCCTTTCCTTGAGGTATTGTGGAGAAACTAGGCTATTACACTCGAGTTTCTTATTATCCTTTCCTTGAGGTATTGTGGAGAAACTAGGCTATTACACTCAAGATTCTTATAGTCCTTTCCTTGAGGTTATTGTGGAGAAACTAGGCTATTACACTCGAGTTTCTTATTATCCTTTCCTTGAGGTATTGTGGAGAAACTAGGCTATTACACTCGTATTTCTTATAATCCTTTCTTGAGGTGTTGTGAAGGACCTCGACTATTCATATCGGAATACTTATCTCCTAATAATTCCTGACTTGATTTGTCATTGAGGAACTCGACTAATTTTTATCGGATTAATTATCTCCTTGGAGAAACTCTATATAAATTATACTAAAGGGAAGTAAAATTAATTAGGGGTTATTTTATGCAGCAAAATACCCTGCTTTTTATTTCAAAAACTAAGTAAATCAAAGAGGTGATAAAAGCGACGCTTTTCAATCAACCCGATATATTAGTAGTTGAGACTTAGAGATAATTATAGCTTCTTGTTAATTAACGTCAAATAATATCAATGTACGCCAACAAAATGAAATGTTTAGTATGTGAATACATGTTTTTAAAATTTTCTGGTCGCTGTAGCTGGGGATGAAAGATTCAGGCAACGTAGGTGATAAATCCAAGCTAATATACTATTAATATGTTTGAAAAAAAATATTTGTTCTGCTGCAATTGATAAAGACTGAACAATGCTCTCGTGCAGACATAATGTTAAAATAGCATTGATTAGCTTTGATACGAGAGTAACATGGAATCTATAAACTGACAGTTTTTCTTATGGGAACGTCAACATTAATAAACCTGTAACAGGATCGTGACGCACAGGTGTGGAGGCCTCCCCGTGGTGTTGCGATATTGCAATATCGCGAGACACGTCCCATATCACGCACGCATGTTCTGGGAGCCTTTATTTACAACCAGTTAATACAAGGTCACTTTTTACGAACATATTGTTTTTATAATAACAGCTATACACAAATCAAACAAATAGACCATTGAATTCATAAAAATAAACTATAGCTTATTACTATATGAGAAAAATATAAAGTTTAAAGTGTTTGCTAAAGATTTTTTTGAACTATACGGCCTGCCAAAATATTTTTAAAACCCATAAGGCTCGCGATATCTAAAAGGTTTGTGACCCCTAAATTATACAATGAGAGCTCTAAAGTGAAGACCTTATTTTTTATAACTGTGAACACAATATTCTTGAAATCTAAATTATTATCCTTCAAATCATATTCGATACACAAGGTTTCATTTTAAAAAAACGTAGGAATTGTTTTCTTAAATTTTGGGCTTGCTATTGGAGTTGTTTATTGATATGATAATCCTTGAAGGAAATACTTTTAGAGGAAAAAAGCTTAATTAGGAGATACTGTCTTCTGCATGGAGCCATATAAGGAAAGGTATATGCTAAGGAAGAAAGAGGACTCAAATATTAGATGACTTGAAGGAAAGAAAAATTTATGGAAGCTGAAGGAGGAGGCAGAGGAAAGGCAGTGGCAAAAAATAATGTCTTATGACAGAACACCTAATAATAAAATAGTGCAGGAATAAAGGTACTTGTGTTGTTATGTATTAAACACTTATTAATTTATTGGTGGAAGTTATAATTGTAGATGAATGACAGGAGTTTACACGAATTTATTTTAAAATATTTTAAAAATAAATCTTAGAAAATAGAATGGAAACCAGTCTTAGTCAGTTATATTTATTTAATTCAATTCAAGATTCACATTTGAAAATGAAACTACGAACATTCAAATGCAATTTTATTATCAAAACAATCCATAACATTTACAATACCTAACTTCATAAAAACACCATATTATATTAGTCAACGATACATTTTGTTTTGAATTTTATAGATAAATTGAGTAGAAAATGGCACACGTTTATACAAGTTTAGAAACTGACTTGTTTGCATTTTTCGTTTGTTTAAGCGTCAGCAATTTATACTAATTTAGTTCTAGGACAATTACAGCAAATGGACCATATTACAATAGTTTATCACAAAAAAAGGCCAGTAAATTTTAAATTAATAAATTTTCGACGTTACCTGTAATCAAACCAAAGGACCCTTATAATATAAATTAGCTGGCATTCACGTCACCGAATGAACTAAAATGTCAGACCCCAAGGTTACATCAATAAGAAACAGTTGTATTTATATGATCTCGAATTAAATAGAGTTAAACCTAAGTGGTTTTCTTGTGCAAAAGTTCTTGGTTATTGTGTGATTAGGTTTATATACAGTTCATCGTACACATAGCATTTTACTTCGTGTTATCACAAATTTATATTATATAGAGACGCTAGTGTTTACCACTTGTCAAACCTTGCTTCTTTTAACCGGTCAAGACTGTAATATCAAACTATACACTTGGAAAGAAGAGGTTTCACGCACCCTCTTTGCTCATTTTAGTCCCTCTGGTGACCTGCTTATCGTCGCCCATAGCCTCCTCCATAATGGCCTCCCCCATGGTGATGGCCTCCACCTCCGTGATGATGTCCTCCACCTCCGTAATGGCCACCATAGCTTCCACCTCCGTAATGGCCACCATACCCTTGGTTATAGCCGCCACCTCCATACCCCGGGTTGGCGGACTCCGCCACCTCCAGCTTCTCTTGTGCGGGGAGTTCTGCCGGGGACGCCAAAGCTACTGCCACCAGCGCTATCAGGAACACCGCGGCCTGGAAACAAACGTGACAGAATTGTCGAGGTCAGTGACAATGGATGTTAAGTTGTCTTATATTACAGTCCAAGGACCTTTTAAAAATACAAATATTTTAGTTTAGGTTATTATTGATAATATTTATTTTACTATATAATTAGTATTATTTTATAGGTATTGATAGAATCTATTAAAATTGACAGCTGAAGATCACACGAACTAGCATATGAATATATGAAAGTAGTTTAAGTAACTTTTATAGCTGTGTGATAATGCTCTTTACATGAAAATAGGATTGCACCTAGTGGTTGCGTGACTACACATTCTGAAACTAGATAGTATGGGTGTTTTTACTTTGCTCCACACCTTACTACCTATCCGGGACTATTTTTTTATACATAAGACGTAGGGAGGATGAAAGTTGTAATTAGAGGAAATACACCCAAATATGCGTAGAAGAAAGGTGGTAAACCACTTAGGAAATAAACACTCCAATATAAATGACCAGGATTCGAATCCCGAGCTCCCCACTGTACGAAACCAAACACGACGAGACTAACCCATTTTGATCGACGTTTACACCGGTACGGTTAGTGGTTTATTGTACGTCAATGAGAATTGGTATGATAGACAACGTTCTTAGGTTCTTTTCTCGTGTTTATGTACTATTTTTAAAAAACAGATATTATGATTATGTTTGTGAACGATGAGTGTATAATTATATGTATTTATAGTATATTGATATGTATATGAAGGATTTTTAATTTACTTGCTATAGCAAAACGAGGTAATTGATGGAATAACATTTGTAGAGTATCTACTAAATGTATTTGTTCATTCCAATATTTAATGTTAAGTATTTTTTAACTTAACTGTCTACTGGTTGAAGGGTTTGATTCTCAGTAAGATCTAAAATCTATAGCGAAGAATTAAGTTTGTTCCATTCCAATAAATGGTATATTAACGAACGGGATACTAAAATGTGCTTGCTATAGAAATAATTACGATCAGCTCCTAGTAATCAGCGCACTATCAATAAAGCGTACTAGCAAACACACATCTTTAAACAACTTTTAAATTTAAAAAACTCAGCGTTGATTTATTCAGTTTTAAGTAATGTTCTAAATTCTAAAGTCAATGTCCTCGGAGTCAAATGTAATACCAATGCATTCATTCCCCTGTGTTTGCTCTAACATAATAAATTCTTAGTAATGTAAATTTTAAATTAACTTAACTATTGAGTGAAGAACTCACTTAATTTTAAAATAATAATGTATTCAAAGGTACTTGGACAAAACTTAAATAAAAGTGGGTGGGGGAATATTCTATGATAGAAATAAAGCAAAATGTGATTTCATATTGAGTTAAAATACTTAATTTTGTTATAAATATAATTAAGTACTTTAGTTAATAGTATTTATTCCTTTTATAATAATTTTAATTATTGGGCTTATTGACAGAATATTCACAGGATATGCATACAATTTAAAACAAAATATCAGCACCACTTGACACGCCGGCAAAGGATTCAATCTTGTATATTTGGTTCACCAGTGGGGAACAGGTTGGAGTTCAGATTCGGATTTACTGAGCTGCCTTTTTTCTAAATTATTTTCCACTCTTACGCCACATAAATTCTTGTATATTTCCTCTAAATAATACCTCAGTCATCTCTACCCTAGTTGTGTAAGCTTGCATTTAGCCTGGAAGGATAGTATTACGTGGCACACAAAATAAATGCATGTGATATAATAATTTGTTTGCTATAAAATCATGTGAAACTTTCATAAAAATAAACCCATCCACCATTCATTATAATATTAATTTAATTCATACTACGGGAATTAAACTTTCAAAAAAGTAATTTAGCAGAGAAAAATTACGTGAAAAATAACACTTTTTTTTTCAATACACGTGCGGTGTTTACTAATTAAAAAAAAGTCCAAATCTTTTAATACAAAACATTGTAAGGCTGCGAATGGCGTATTAATAAAATTGTAATCAGAGATAAAACTTAGATTTGGTTTTAAAAACACAACATAAAATGTGTATAGCTAAGCCCTTGACCTACTTTTTTTTTAAAAATATTAAAATGACACAGCTCATGTTATGCATTATTGGGTAATTAGTTTAAATATTTCAGTAAGTTAAAATTATTGTTTTTAATGTCACTGCCTACAAACGTTATTAGCATATAAGGAAGAAACAAGCGAATCCCGATTAAGTATTTCCTTAACTGCTTTCATACAGAATATATAATTTTCAACCCCTGAATGGGATTCAAACCAAACATTATCTAAAACATATTATTTCTCCAAGGTATTGACCATTACAGGGGCCAAGATGTCTGCAACTAAATTTAAATTAATGTGTACACACCTTAAAAATAAATTTAAAACATTAAAAAAGATCACAACTTACGATTGTTCGAGACATTATGTCTTTATAGTGTAGATGAGAAACGAATGTCAATAATTGAATGGTCCCGTTGATTCTTTCTGTAGTGTGGTAATGAACTTGCGTGCGAGTTTATATACAAACGTGGCCACAATGGAAGACGCGTCATTCCATATTAGAGGGGAACTACCGGGTCCTGAAACTTGACCCCTCCCACCTTTTAGTAATTCATCTTTTCCTTAAAATCCAATCCCCTCCAACAAAAATTGCTTTGGACACAACTCAGAGTTGAGTGAGCATATATTTCACAAGAATACTACTATTCCCAAAACAAAATATATTTATAAAAACACGGAAGAGTCAAACACGTCATAGGCTAAGCTGATAGCCTTCAGAAAAGTGCTTCAAGTTAAAAGTTGCTTCTTTTCAGAAAATATTGTTGTTTCCAGGAAGCTGCTAACTTGAAGAGAGACGACATTAATTTCTTATGGTGATGGCAGTTCTGAAGCTTCACAACTACTCAAAAAATTCTAAATATTATCTTAGGCTGTAACCCTGATTACTTTATTTGTTTGTTTGAGACGTGCAACATTTTGTGTTTAAATCATTGAAAAGAAGATAATTTCACATCTTCGTGATTTTATTTTTAATTAAAAGACTTAGTTCACTTTGGTGGCCGTATGTTCTAAAATAGTGGTTCTGAACCTTTTATAAGCCACGGAACACTTTTGATTATAAGATAAATTTGTGGAAAACCTGCATCCGGGTGTCATTTTTCTATTTAAAAAAAGATATTTAGATGCGGCTATAATCGTAACTAACAAATATATTAGTTTAGCTATTTAATCCATCATGATATGTGCATTCGTACAGTTGTCATCGTACTATTGTATTATGTAGTACGGTTTGTATTATTGGCAGCAAAAAAAACCAAAAAACCACCGAGTTGAAGGTAGCTGCGTTATCTGATAGTTCGTGATCTTAATTGATCACTCATTAATTTTGTAACTGACAATATCCGCACGTCTATCACAGACTGTCTTAAAATATGAGTGAAGAATGGCCCTGGACACGTGAAGTTTCCTGAATAGATCAGTGGTTAGGTAATTGGAGTACCAATCCAAAGGTACCGGTTTCGATTCCTGTGTCCAGGTGTCATTTTTCAATTTAAAGAATATTATATTCTATTGGTTTGGAGGTCAACGCGCGTAGCAGCCTTCAGTTGTTAGAATCATAGAAGCCAACTTCACTCGAGAACTGTTGTCATGTGACATCTTTCACCAGTGGAACACTTGTAACCAATTCACGGAACACAAGTGTTTCGGAGAACACCGGTTAAGAACCCCTCGTCTAAAGTGTCACTCTCTCACTAGGCTAGACCAGTGATATTCAACCCTTTTTTTGTCCGTGTAGCCCAGGATATAACTTATATTTAACTTTGTATCCCCACCTCCCCCAAAGCTGTTGGTGAATAATAAAAGTTATACAGAATTATATAATCTACATCTAAAATAAATTACATTCTAAATAATTTATTAAATAATAAGTTTTAAGCCAGCTTCGTTGGCCTCATGGTCAAAGGTGATAATCTCGCAATAGGCTGGCTGCCGATTATGGCGACATAAGGGCTCAACCCCAGTCGGATGAACTGAGTGTGGTTTTTCCTTAATGGTTTTCCAATCTTCCTCCACAAAATGCGGGTACACTTCCTCTAAAATTCAATCTTCGTCATACCTAACAAATTTTTGTGGTTTGCGTTTGTATTTGCACAAAAAAGAAAATATTACCTCTCTTAAAATATATATACATTAATATATATATATTAAGATCTATATTAAGATATATATTAATACATATCTTATACTTAATTAATATATTAATCAATATAATAGCTATAATATATAGGCCTACATAATAATTTATTTTATATATAATCTATTGTTTTATATATACTAATATATTAATTAATGTAATTAATGTAATTAATTAATCTATATAAATAATATAATATATTTTAATATATAGTTCTTTATATATATATATACATATATAAAGAGAGAGCTGTATTTATATATATTAAGAGAGGTCTAGGCTGCCATGAGCTTTTAAATTATTACTCTCCATTTAAAAAATTCACTAACATTATTTTCTATCGCCTGTGGATATAAATGTTATTTAAGTTGTACGCATTTATAGATATCGTGCAAACTTGACCATATACACTTAGCCCTTTTAATGTTCCTTGCTATGTAAGTATATCCTGATTTTGGTTTGTAGAAAAGTAGATAAAATTCAAATTTATCTCTCTGCGGCCAACATTGATAACATTTTACTATATTAATGTTATTTTAAGTTATTGATAATATATTTCAAAAGGGGCAGCTGCAGATAACATGACTTGATGTATGAATATATAAAAATTGTTTTAGTAACTTTAGTAACTAACTAACTTAATTTACTGTTCTTCCTACCAAAATCATGTAATAGAGATAAATTTTTGGGGTTAGCTATATATTTTCTCGGTACTATGTAATACTTCAGACTTACATTTTTAGTGATTTCTTTAAGCTTATTTTAACCTTAAACCATTTTTGTGTTCCCATTTATTTAATTCTAATGTTAGATGGTTCACCTAAATATATAATATACATATATTAAACTATTTTATTCTTATTTATGCTCTAAAGCGATTATAGGATTCAGGTTTAGACTATTTACGAGTAGTTCTGAGAACAGTAGACCTCGCTTCCTTCATACAAGAAAATCTATGTACGTACATTGTTAAGAATCATGCCATGTTGTAATTATTAACATATTATTTAGATTTATTTTTGGATTTCAAGTTGAAATGTTTCCGTTAACTTATTCTTGGATTTGAAGTAAACAGTGTTAGTTTTAACTTATGTTACACAAGCTAGGAGCATATTACTTATGAAAAACTAGGAAAAAAATTTGTATTAAGGTTTGCTCTGAAGTCATTACTAAGGGAGAAATGAGCCTTTGAAAATCATGTACTTAAGACTAAACAACAATATTAGAATAATGTAACAAATGACTAGGAGAATAGTAACTGAAGATAACTTTTATTACTTAATATACAGTAGGTAACAAACACTACAACAGCCTTTATGCAAACATTCGTGTCTTATCATAGGACTGTCACACTCTTTGAAACATGCCTGGTGTGTTTTAGACACTGTTCCACTCTGCGACAATTCAAGGCTAAATTGTTATTATTAGCACCGCGTATTACTACCCGTTCGGGCTGTACGCACTTACGCTAATGTGTAATGGTAGGGTGATTGTGAGATGAAATGGAGGACCTACAGTTTAACGTGGGATCCGAACCACGGTGGAGGCCTGGCATTCCACACATTCACAATGTATGATTAATAAACGTCTTGTCAGAGGTGAAGAAAGGGTTTGGCAATCAAATAAATCTAATTCAGGGCTCAAAGTCGGTTTCGCGTTCCACGGGTGTACTGTACTTTTGATGTGGCCCCCCAGAAAGAAATCCAGGGAATTCAGGTCCAGCGAGAGTGCTGGCCATGGAACAGGCCCTTTTTGGCTGCGTAGCAGGTTAAAACCATTTGATTTTCAACTGCTCATTGATCCCTTAATAATGATTTCAGAGAAAAACTTTATACGCATTTTCTTCCTAGTTTTTCATAAGGAATATGCTCCTAGCTATTTTTTTAGACATAAGTTAAAACTCACCCTGTATATATTTATTCCCTGATGAACAATTTAGACAGAAAACAAACAAACCCTATATTGAATAAGACGTTATATTTATAGATAATATCCGTTGTTCATGTGGTTTAGGACATTAGTCTCACGATATATGTAATTTAAAAAAGTCCTAGTTACTCGACTTTTGATTGGCTGCCATATTGAAACGGATAACCAGATTAAGACTATGTACTTATATACTGTGTTGTTCGGCCTAGGTTCAAAGAATGTCACTGGCGAATTTGGTTAAAATTGGTCCAAAAACTTCACAGGTTTTTTAAAATTTAGCACCACGTCTTACTACCCGTTTGGGTTACACGCTTCAGCATTAATTACTCTGATGGGTTAGGAATTGGCAAGGTTGAATTTAGAGGAAGTGAACCCACGTTTTAGTGATGGGAAAGTGGAAAACCATTTAGGAAAAAAACTCCCTAGTTCACCCGACCGAGATTCGAACCTGTATCTCCACGTCCTCGGCAGTCTAACACGTCACACTTATCGCGGAAAAAAAGATCTGGGTTGATAGACAAATAGACGAAATTCCAAATGGTCAATTTAAAATACAACCACCTCACTTTTCTCTGTCAAATAGTAATCTTAAAGTAGATTTTACTTTCTATCTACGTTTTCCATCTTTAGAGACATGATTGAAAGTAGTAGAAAAGTGTTTGAATCGTCTTGAAGAGGGGTTTCCAACGGATGGGCCCGCGGGTCGCAAGCGTTGGATGGGCCCGTGGGTCACATGCGTTGGATAGGCCCATGGGTCGCATGCGTTGGATGGGCCCGCGGGTCACATGCATTGGATGGGCCCACGGGTTGCAAGCGTTGGATGGGCCCGCGGGTCGCAAGCGTTGGGTGGGCCCACGGATCGCATGCGTTGGATGGGCCCGCGGGTCACATGCGTTGGATGGGCCCGCGGGTCACATGCGTTGGATGGGCCCGCGGGTCGCAAGCGTTGGATGGGCCCGTGGGTCACATGCGTTGGATGGGCCCGCGGGTCACATGCGTTGGATAGGCCCGCGGGTCGCAAGCGTTGGATGGGCCCGTGGGTCACATGCGTTGGGTGGGCCCACGGGTCGCAAGCGTTTGATGGGCCCGCGGGTCGCAAGCGTTGGATGGGCCCGCGGGTCACATGCGTTGGATAGGCCCATGGGTCGCATGCGTTGGATGGGCCCAAACTTGCGTGGGTAAATTCCCAGAAAGCTTTAACTTAAGTTCTTTCAGTAATAAACTTAATCGAGCTATATTTTTCTAATACGTTGTGTTTCAGAATGAGTCTTATTTCCTTCCACCCTTTATGATCATTATGTGCCCTTGCCACTAGACACGTGAATTCAACTGTGGCCCTTAGGTACTTTTAAGTTGGAAACCTCTGTCCTAGATGATATAACAGCATGTTGAATATGTCCCCAGCCCATTCCAAACGGATTTTATCAAAGGATCAAAAATAATGATTCTGATTAATCGAAGCGTGAAAAGCTGATTTATATGTGACATTTAATTCTTATGTATCACAAACTGATACGTGATGGTTATTCACCGGATCAGTCCACAGCCTGTGCGCGCTTCCCAAGTTTGATTCCTGTGCTAAGGTTGTCATTTTACACTTGATTGAATTTAAATTATGACAGTTACGAAAGTCACTAAAACCATTTTCATATCTGCGTAAGTCAAGTCACCTTGACAGACATATTTTCATAACCGGGTCACTGGGCACACTTAATAAATATCAAGCTCTTTTAGTCAATTTTATATTGACTAGAAGTCGTGATTTGAATCCCAGCCGTGTATTAAAGGGGATTTTCCTAAATGATTTTCCTGTCTCCCTCACTAAAAATTCAAGTACATTTTTTTCTAAATTTGTCTTCCTTATACCTACTGTTTTAGTGTAAGAAAATCGTCTTAGTTGGTAGAAAGCTGTGGTACAATTAAGACAAAAAATAATACTCATAGTGTGGTAAAATATTATCAACATTTCCAGCGATAAAATAAATGTTTGTATTTGGTTTAGTTCCTTCCATCCGCTTTCTTATATTTATTTTTTACACCCCGTCCAAGTACCATTTAGTATTATAGACATCCATCAAGTACGCTAATAGATTAGGGACGAATAAGGTCGAACATGATTGAAAATGTTTTGGAGGGAGAGTGGTAAACTATTTAAGTAGAAAAAACCCTCAATATACCTAACCGGGATTAGAACCCCGATCTCCTCTTCATGAATAGTCCAATCTAACATGACCACCGATGCGGGACTACGTTATTAATGTGTTTTCATTTATCTTTAAGGTCGACCTCGGTGATCTTGTGGTAAAGTGATCGCCTCAGGACCCGATGCTCGTGGGTTCAAGCTCAGCTGGGGTCGTCGGAATTTTCTTGAGCGATAAAAATCCGTGGCACAACTTTCTTCTTAGATGATTTTGGCATGTAGAAGAACACTGGAATGTGTGTGAGCATTGGTAGGCTCTTTCGCTCTCGCTAATAGAAATTCTCGTGTGCTGATATAAGCAGTGGTTTCAGAAAGAAGAAATACCTCAAATAAATAATTTATCATTAGTAATGGCCATGTATTCTGATGTTGTCCCATTTGACAAATGATGTCAATTTTTAACTATTACGTACTACATATGAGGTGTTCGAATCCTCGATTCCTCAAATCCTATGAATGATATTTGAGAGATTCGAGATACATAAAAATCTCAAAATTATCTCGAATACAAATATGAAGACCTTGAATTGATAAAATAATTTTGAGCAATCAGTAAAGGGAATTATTTATATTTGTGTAGTTGAGAGAATAACAAAGATCACAAAAAATGATGACGATAATAATTGATTTATTAAAAAAAAGTTTCCTTTTTTTTTAGCCTATGACGTAGGGCCTAGTATAGTATACATGAAAAACAAAATATCATTTGCCAGTGACACCAAGCCATAAATAACTTTTTTAAATTTAATTTAACTTAATTTATACAATTTTTAAAGATTCGAGGATCCGAATTTAGATTCGGGATTCAAAAGAAAATTAAAGATTAGGATTCGAAAAATATAAGATCTGACCCATCTCTAATAATAGACAAATAGATGACTTTTATTTTTATCAATGTTGACTATTTTATTTTTTGATCTTTTAAATAGTTCTTTATATGAGGATCAGACCATATTTTACTTTTTCAACCAAGGTGAGCCGGTTTCTGTGTATTTAGGAAACACGAGTTATTCTAAACCCTGTTCTCGATTAATGTACCCATCATACAAGCAAACAAGTCCAACAAAGGTACGAGATCACATGCCTGACTTTGACCTTGAAGTATATGCTTTGATAGTTACAGGCTGATATCTTTTTATTGCACCTTTCCCCCTCATAGTTTATCGGCATTATCTTTTAGTACCGCGTCTTACTACCCGTTCAGTTTATACTCATATGTACTAATTACACCAATGGATTGAGGATCAGGAAGGTTTAGTTAAGAGGAAGTGCACCAACATTTCAATGGAGGCCAAGTGGAAAACCATTTAGTAAAACCACCTTCAGTGCACCCAACCGGGATTGAGCCCCAGTCTCCCCATCTTCGGTAGTATAGTCTATTGTGAGAGTAGCGCTTTAGACCATGCGACCACCGAAGGGGGGGTCACTAATAGTGATTTATTCCACCAAAGGAGTAAGGATGAATAAAATAGCATTTAGGAGGAAATCTATCAGCATTTGCGTGGATAGACAGATAATGGGAAAACACTCATCAGTACTTATCCTCAGCGCATCCGACCATGATTTGAACCCTGACCTCATTTTTATTGACAAACCAGATTAGATGAGCCTGACATTTAATCCACGTTCCCACCAATAGTAGTCCGCTAGGTTTTATTTAATTTATCTAAAGAATTGCATTTGAAAATAAAATTACAAAAATTAAAAATATAATTTTTTAATAAAAAACATTCAAGCATTTTATATTACTTAATTTTACAAAAAACAACAACAATGCGTTAGTAAGCGACCAACTTTTGTTTTAAATTTGATGAATGGAATAGGTTGAGAATGACACACATCTATAATTTTCTTCAGTTTTTGTTTGTTTTCGTGTAAGTGATCTTTACTTTCTTTATTCGAAAACAGTCACAGCAAACAGACCACATGATAGAATGGGAAAGACAGTTAAAACATTTCAAATTATTGAATTTTCAACACTGTTAAGAATTGAGCCTAAGGGCCCTTATAATATCACTCAGAAGGCGGGCACATCACTGACTGAATTAAGGCATTGTACACAAAGACTATGTATAAAAATATATATACAGTTTTGTTTAAATTATCTTCTTTCAAATAGTGATAAACTTAAGTTGTTTTCTTATACGCAATTTCTTAGTTGTGTGGTTCGGTTCCATTTCATTGTCCACAGAACATTCTGTTTCATATTCTCATAAATTCAGACTATGTAAAGACGTCAGTGTCCACCGCTCGGAAATTGTAGCTCCATCTAAACGACAAAGAGTGTAATATAAGGCTATACACTGATGGTTAGGAAGGGAAGTATTTCGCGCGCCCTCTTTGCTCATTTACGCCCGTAATGGCCACCATAGCTTCCTCCACGATGTCCACCGTAGTTTCCGCCTCCGTAATGACCACCACCACCACCTCCGTAGCGGCTTCCACCACCTCCACGACCCGGATTGGCGGACTCCGCCACTTCCAGCATCTCTTGCGCGGGGAGTTCTGCCGGGGACGCCAAAGCTACTGCCACCAGCGCTATCAGGAACACCGCGGCCTGGAAACAAACGTGATAGAATTGTCAAGGTCAGTGACAGCGCGTGGCAAGTCGTATGCTTTTAAGATTATTCAGTATTTTTTTATGGGTCTGTACACGGGCTTGACCTCAAGATCTCAGGGGTAGAACATGGGTGCGTTAAGCCAAATATCTTGGCTTCGATTCCCGTGTCAAGGCGTCATTTCCCAACATATATTTGAATCATGAATGGCACAAAATTCCCCTAAAAATAATTGTTTAACTTATCAGCAGTTCTTATGGCAAAGCCTTTTTTTGACTAAAATAAAAATAAAGTTTCAGTTGAAAGGCTGATAATGTTAAAAATATGGGCTAACAAAGGGCTTAAAATGTTGGCACAGCCTTTAACAATAAAACTTGGAATTCCATCTGTCCCAGCAAATCTAGAAGAACTCAATTTGTTTTATAGCTTTAATAACATCCAAAGGTGTAATGTGGCATGGATAAAGGGGCGCGCTAGTTTCAATAACGGGGCAGGGTAAGACAGGTAAGGCGGAATTATAAATGGAATGAAACTAGGTCCCAAACTCATTTGTAATTAATAAAGAATCCGCTATAAGCTTGCCCATTAATTTATAAGTTTGACGGTGATACTCTATTCACACGATTATTTTTAACAAATTTTCAAAAATACTTTGGTTTGCTATTGATACTATTTTGTATTGATTTCATCCAAACGGCTATATTCAAAGTTGTTTGAACAAATTTACGAAAGTGTGAAAAACGTGAATATAAATCACTATTATTTGTTTGTTTGAATTCTTTGAAGAATTATTTCTTTTTCCTGATATAGTATTTTAGCGTTGAAGAAAACTAAATCGAATATTTGGATAAATTTTGAATAGTAATTTGAGTAATATGTATTTTGATTTTCTTTTGGACTAGTTTGGTGAAATTATCTGTGGCCAAGTTAACATCAGTGGTTGAATAAACACAAGACCAATCAGTAGTAGTAGTAGTAATAATAATAATAATAATAATAATAATAATAATAATAATAATAATAATAATAATAATAATTGAGTAAGAAACTCAAGTGGATATAAGCTAATAAATCTTCAGAAATGACTAGGTTACTATTAAAACATAAATCAAATGTGGTTTAGGTCACACCAATGGGCGAGAAGCTATGATTTTAGAAAAGTTAAACCATCTTGGTGGCGTAGTTAGCTGACGCACTAGTTTCATGTTGAGCTAGACTGCTGAGAACGGGGAGATCAAGGTTCAAATCTCGCTTGGGTGAACTGGGGTGGTTTTTCCTAAATGGTTATCCACTCTTCCACCACGCAAATGCGGGTTCACTTCCTCTATATTCAACCTTTCCAATTCCTAAGATATTAGCGTAATTAGTACTTAAGCGTATAACCCGAACGGATTGGAACGGAATGGATAGAGAAGTTAATTTATTATTTCATTTATTGAGATAATAAATCTCATTACTTATTCAGTTTATATTCTCTTCCTGATGAGTAAATGAACATTTTGACAAACTTTCACATAAAACGCATCAAAATTCCAGCACAGTTGAGCACTTGGACAAATGCATAATTCTCGTCTAGTCTGGTTTATATATTACGAGAGATTTTTGTTTTGAATCACATCCAAGTGTACTAAGATTTTTTCCCCCTAAATAGATTCCTACTCTACTTCCAACAAATCCGGGTACAAAATATATAGATTCTACCTTACTCATCCTTACCTCATTAGCGTAAATTAGTGTATAGCCCGGTCGGGTAGTAAAACCCGATGCACTAAATAAAACACTATAACAAAATAGTTTGTTGTCTTTAAAATCGTATACATTTAAAAAATAAAAATAACGTATTTGATAGGTTCATTAAAATGTTGCGTCGAGACCAATTTGAATGTTAAATCAATAATATAGAAGCCGAGACTCTCTGAAATTTTTTAATCAAACACATGCGATGTTTATTTATTTTTAAAAAACACAACCCTTTATTTTTACTCTAAAACAATTTAAAGCTATGAATGGCATTTTTAAAGTAGGCTGCTAGGTACTGTTCTCACAGATATATTCAAAATTAAAAAGAAAGTATAGAAAATATTAAATAGCTAAGCTATTAGCCTCCTACTAACTAATACATAATTTTTAGTAGGCCTACTAAATGTTCTAAAGTTATGAATTAATTTATCATAATACTGAGAGCAAATATAAAAACAGGGGTTTAATTTTGTTTTAATACAGAAAAATATGTGTGACCAAACAACTGCCTTTCAAATAAAAATTCTCAAATTAAAAAAAAAAAATGTTAATGTAATATTGGGTAGATTGTTCTTTTTTTCAATGATTGTTTAGAGGGCATTAAACACAAAACTTATAAGAAAATTACATAAAAAATAATTGAATGAACCCTGAATATCTCTTCCTCCACTGTATTTCGTACAATATAAATAAAACATTTTTGATCCCCTCCATCAGGGCTTAAACCAAAAATCATCCAAAATAGTATAGACTATTACCGGGGCCAATATTTATATAGCTGAATCTAGGTTATTGCATTTATACTGTGAAACTAAATTTGAACTTAAAAACATTTAAACTACTTACGATTGTTCGATTCATTGTTTTGTTTGAGTTGAGATGAGATGAAAAATTGAGGTCAGTTCTTGAAGGGCTCTGTAGAGACTTGCTTTATTGCGGTAATGAACTTGAGTGCGAGTTTATATAGAAAAGGCGGACATTTGAGAAGACGCGTTATTCCACTTTTTGAGGGGAAACACCTTTGTTAGCTGGTCCCGCCCAGAGGCTCAACACTTTATATCTTCATTTAAAATCCTCCTCCCCCCCTTCTCCCATATAAGTCGTTGTTTACACCTCCTAAAGTTGATGGAGAATACATTTAACTAGAATATTAATCAATAAAAAGGATGTCGTGTTAGTGAATATTCATACAAGATTATCAAAGGAAAAAATAAAAAACTGAAGTATCAAATACGTCAGAGTTAAGCTAATAGCTAGCGGATAAGTGTTTGTGGTAAAAGCTGCCTCTTTTCAGAAAATATTGTTGTTTTAAGAACAACATTTCTAATTATGGCTCCACTTCAATCAGTCGAAACCTCTTTTCAGATCATCTTCCATCTTACGTATGCACTGTACACTCATTTTATCCTGAAAGGTAGCAAGCTCACCTTCCACATTTCCACTATGGCCTATCAAGATGGTATCATCCATCAAGAAAATACTTCTCAGGGTAAACTTAGTGTAAAATGATAATGATATTGAAACAGTTTTCTTACACACACCGGTGTTGTTTTTATTTGAGGTATTTTACATGCACTTTCCGAACAGACTGATTATATCAGCACACGAGAATTTCTATGCGTGAGAGCGAAATAATTCACCAAATTTTTGCTGGTAAAGCTATTTTATTATACCTTCCGGGGTTCTTTTACATGCCCCAACCGACATGGGACCAACGGTTTTAATTTCCCTTCGAAGAAGAAAAGATCCGTCAACCCCAGCTGGGTTTGAACCTATGAACATTGGGTCCTGTGGCGAGAATTTTACCCCAAGACAACCTAGGTTTATCTCTCTCTCTCTCTCTCAAAAACACACACACATTTAATTTGCAAATAAGGTTCTTCGACAGAACTCTTACTATATATATTTTATTTAAAGGAATAAACGGTGGTTTCTGAAATGATTAATTATATCAGCACACGACTTATAAACTAACTTAAATCTATAACAGACACTACATCCAGCCCCCTTGTGTTTTTTTAAGCAATTCTACTAGTGAGTTATAGATGAGGAAGTTTGAACTTATATGATGTACACCCGCATTTTCATGAAGGAGAAGTGGAAAACTTCTCAGGAATCGAGCCCCGATCTGCCAGTCATCATCTATCCAGTCTATCATTCGATCACCGAAACAATCATGTATAGGTATTAAAAAAACTCTAAATGTGTTCCCACTCTACCTCCACGCAGGTATGGTTAAACTGAATCTAAATTCTACCTTTATATTTCCTACCTGTTAAGATAAATATGCACATAGTAAGACGAGAAGTATGACTACGTTTAGCATAAGGTGTAAATTAATATATATGCATATATATAAATATATATAAGTAAATTTTCTGGTATATATATATACCAGAAAATTTACTTTCCTGGGTCAGTGTTGGCTATTCTATATTGGTTTTGAATTTTCTAAAGATTCCTTTCCACAGCGATCAGACTATGTTTTCCTTTTGCATGCAAGCTGTGTGAGGTATAATTTTATTTAGTTAACACAGTTAGATCAAGTTACTCAAACTCCTGTATTTAGTTAATGTTCCATGTGTGTCACAAAATAAAATGAATCCAAGAAATCCAAAAAAGTCTAGGCGAGAAATCAACACGCCTGACTAAGAGGCTGAAACTCAAATTTGAATGCGATCAGCTGAGTTTGAGATGTTTTCTCCCTAATCGTGGTTTTTAATCCTCTAAACAAGGAGAATTATATCAGTTATATTAAAACACACACTTTTAACTATACTACCACTGTTTAAGTTGTTGATAGCCAGTAGGCGAACTTGAATTGTAATGTACTAATAAAAAAAGAAATCACAAAACTTGATTTAGTACGTTATTGCAACAAAATGTTTTAAATTTAAATATCAAATTATAATAAAACCTTGATTTGGGAACTCAACCAACACTTACGGGCACTAAACCGGTTTTATTAATTTTAAATGACGTATTTCGGAGATGAGAATATGGTCTAAGACGTCATGAGTAGAATTTTCAAATCGTTTTCGCGTGCTGATGTAATCAAATCTGTAGACCTTATAGGCTTTGTGCAAGGTGTAGACGATATTTGAATTCACGACAACGAGTGCGCAAGACGGACAAATTTTTAAGTTATTGCAGGGTAAATCCGAGCGGCATCACGTTTACCGCGATCAAATACTCGAAAATCCTAAAATATAACTCACCGTTTCTCGTAAACTACTTGGACAATCACAGTAAGTTTTTCAGAACAAGAGCTCGTAACTAAACACATTAAACTGTGAAAAGTATTGGTGATATATATGAATGAGTCTTATATCAAAATAAAATTCAGTTCATGATGATCATTTCATACACGTATACTACCCATCTATCTGAATTAGGAAAATACTTTTACACAGAGTGAAAATATATCTGTAGTAAAAACCTCATTATAGTTCTTTCATTAGAAAACATTTTTTTCAAAGCAAACCAATTGGAATATGGGAATTATAATAACATCCTCATGTATCTTAAGGGTTTTGTAACGAATTATGAAAAAAAACTACTGTGATTGTCCAAGTAGTTTAAGAGAAAAGGTGAAATATGTTTGAGGATTTTCGAGTATTTGATCGCGGTAAACATAATGCCGCTCGGATTTTCCCTGCAAGAACCTACGTACTTGTACCAGTATTGGTACACATTTATTTTGGTGACAAGCTATATAATAAAATACAAGCTTTAATATAATACTTTTTAATTTATTATTCCATGCACTACAATATCTCTTGTTGCCACAACCACGAAACAAAAAACATAATAGTTTTATTAATATATTTTGTTCTTTCAATAAGTTACGAAAATGCCAATTATACATTAATCCTTAAATAAGTATTATTAAAAGCATTTATTAATAATTTTGATTGCTAATATAGTACTAACAAGAAAATAATAATAATTTCCAAATAGGTTAACATTAGTGACATTCAGTCAATGTTTGCAATAAAAATCTTCTGGTAGCTGTCAGCTACCACCACTCCAGTAGTGAATTGAGTGTATATATATATATCTGTCCAGATGATACGTTATTTTCTATGAGATAGAAAAATAAAAATTTGGGGCAGTTGTACAGGAACAACTCAATAGGCACGCAAAAATCTGAAATCAGAAAATTAATTAAAAATATATAAATCAAACTAGAGTAATTTCTTCATAAACTTCAATTTTTTTTAGGACAGACACCATTTAATTTTTCTTAATATTTTTATGCTTACCCAACCGAATACATCATAACCTTACACGTGTCTAGTAATTGAAGGTTAAATGAACCCGGTCTATCCACTTTCCAAAATTGACATGTTATTTAAGGGGAATCGTGTATCGGATTCTTTTTGAGAAAACAATTTTTTTTCTCAGCAAAACTAATTCTAATTTTGTTTTGATTTAAAATATATATATATATATATATATATTTTAATTTGCTGTAAAATCTGTTTTAACTGATAAAATTTGATTAAGTTATTTTTCTAAAACCATAATTTCTATGTATATGATTTTTTATATTTGACATAATCATTGATCTCTATAATATAACTGGCTGAGGCTAACATTTTCGAGCTGTCGTCTGCATACCATTGTGTAAGAGATATAAAAATTTTCGGGTATCTCTCTCTCTCTTACACCCATACAAGGCATTTTGACATCATTCAATAATTTGATTGAAATTTCAGATAAAGTTATCAGGTACTTAAATCTCCCGATAAAAATGTGATGGATACATACATTTTATCTAGCAGATAAAAGCTATTTAGCAGTCATAAGACGCACTTTTAACTTATCAACCAGATAGAAATATTTATTGGCCAGATTAATATTTATCCAAGAGGGATGGAGACACTCAAATATCTTGAATTCTCTAGGATATTCAAAATTAAAAGATTCGAAACTCAAAAAATAAAAGTTTTTAAATTTGGAATTGGGATTTGTTTTAGAGCTCTAAAATACTGCGTCCTGGTGATTCAGCCCCAACATAGTTATAGTACAAACTTAACAGCCAAATTCTACACCAGGAGTTTCCAACTTAAAATTGACCCAGGGCAATAATTGAATCCATGAATCTAGTGGCGAGGCCGCATCATAATCGGCTAAGGGGTGGAAGGAAATGATTTCCAAGAATTTTCACGGCCCACAAAAAAAATGTGTCGTTGGCTGTCAGTTGGAAACCCCTGGTAGATACCAATAATTGAAAACATAAGTGAATATCATAGTGAATGCTTTATGGCAATAAAAAACCCCATCTAATTACTATTTCTATTTCCAATTATGTTCATGATTTTTTACAATATTTGGTTTTGAGCTCGATATTTGGTCTTTGTAGGCAAATTAAAGATTCGGTTTCGTAAAACAGCTTATTCAATCTAACTCTAATTAAGGCCCATAAATATGCACTTTTAATATATTGTTCTTGATGGCCATATTTAACTAATTCTATCAATTGGATATTAGATTGGATTGAATTTATGGATAATCTGCCTTATTGGTCGAGAGGGGAGGTGGTCACATTGACTCAAAGGGGGCGTGCATTTAGCACTTACGCTTAATTGAAACGAATAGAAAAATATAAGAAAAAAATTCAAAGTAAAGATATAAATAAAGTAAAATATCTGACAGCAGATACGTATGAATTTGAACTGAAAGCTTTTCCAATAATTGCTGTTGAGTGTGAAACAAATAAAGCTGTTTATAATAAACTATTTTAGAATAAAAAAACGCCATAGTGAAAAAAAAATATTAGTGGCCAAACTCGACAACTTTGGGCAAATAGTATTAAGGCATCGGCCTCGGTCAGCGAGAAAGTATCAATCGCTGACAGGCTTGAAAAATACAATGATCTGTATCGTTTTCTGGAACAACTTCTTCATTCCTTTGTCATATCAATAAGAAAGAGGGTGCGTATAACCCGAACGGTTAGTAAAACGCGGTAATAATAATAATAATAATAATAATAATAATAATAATAATAATAATAATAATAATAAAGAGTAGAAAAGAAAACTACAAAACTTCTTATTACAAATAAAATGTAAAATTCAATTTTAATTAAGTAGGTTATGTATTCAGTTTAATAAAAGTATTGCTATATTCTTTTAAGTGAAAAGA
>CABFWO010006701.1:0-32259 GCA_902155825.1 Timema genevievae | reverse complement strand
GGCGATGAGCGCCCCGACGCCCTGGGGACGGTAATACCGGTGGTCGGCGACTCTCTCGGCACCGTGAACGACGTCCCAGGTAGACCCAGACGTAGTCGTCAGCTGCACCGATTAATGAACCACACCATGAGGACATTGGGACCTGCCTCGGTGGCGTAGTTGGTTAACGTGCTAGTTTCGTGTGGAGCCAGACTTCCGAGGACGGGGAGATCAAGGTTCGAATCTCGGTCGAATGAACTTAGGGTGGCTTTCCCTAAATGGTTTTTCACTCTACCTCCACGCAAATCTGGGTTGACCTCCTCTAAATATAACCTTCCCGATTCCTAATCCATTAGAATAATTAATACATAAACGTACAACCCGAACGGGTAGTAAGACACGGTGCTAAATAAATAAAATAAAATAAAGGACTTTGGGCCCAAAAAACAATTCATTTAACCTTTACTTAACGATCACTTAACTTTTGATTAAGGTGGGAGTGTAGGGAACGCGAGAAAAGGCCAGGGCTTTTACAATTTTTATAGCAAAACATTTGTTTTGTCAGAATAAGTAAAATATTGATCCAGTAGAAACATAAAGTTTAATTTTCTTCACATGGTTTTGTTATCAACATTTGTTGAATATCTGTTGTGATCATAGCAGCATTAGATGACAAACTTTTTAAATGACGAGAAAAAGTTGTCAGTATTTGGATGTATTTTGACTAAAAAATGTTTATATACAAGCTGCAAGGAAAAAACTGACCTTTTCACTCGGCCCCCATATCTACACCTTGATGTGAATAAACTATTGCGTGGTCAGAATTATCGTAAAGTATCAACTCTAGATAAACAAAAATAATCAATTTGGACGGTTTTGAAATCAAATGAAGTGTACAGAGGAAAAAGAGGGAAAGTTCAATTTTAGCTCAAATCGAGTTAGTGCTGCTATCTGTTAGACAACAACGAGAGCTTTTTAAGGAACTTCAGATTATGGTTAAAAGAGGCTTCTGTCATTTTTTTAAAGTATTTGCCGGATTCCCAATGGAGTTTGCAATATAAGATTTGTCCTGGAAAATATGAAATGTGACTTCCCCCCTTTATTCCTTATGCCCTTCAAATTGTTCAATAAAATGAAACCCGAGCATTTAGTACTTGAGATGGAAACTTACTGAATATATAAAATAAAGTGTAACAGGAGGTTACAATGTTTTAGAGTTAGCGAGAGGCGGACAAACTATACTAAGAAGCCGGCTGCATAAAATTAACACATTTTCCCGCCCTTATCCTTGGAGAGAGTGTTTAATCATCCAATCAGAGTGCTATACTATACCATTGTTTTTTGTTATTTTCATTATGTTGGCTGGTTCTCTAGAGCACTTCGGGGCCGGTGTTAACCGTTTATATTCTCTTTGTATTATGTATTTATCAATGTTTGGTTATAGAAATGAATGATCGAACAGATTTTTAAAATATATCTAGAGGAAGTGTACCCGCATTTACGTGAAGGGAGAGTGGAAAACCACCTTGGAAAAACCTCCCTCAGTACACTCGACTTGGTTTCGAACCTCGATCTCCCCGTCGTCGGCAGTCTAGTTCAACACAAGAGTAGCGCGTTATACCAAGCGACCACCGAAGCGGTTACATCAAAGATCTTCTATAAAATAAATATGACAGTGTACTACCAGCCTAACTCTACCTTTTTGTCCCAGGGGACAGTGGCGTAACCCCGCTAGTAGAGCTGTACCACAACGAACGGTTGGATTCGGAGTCTGCTGGCGAGGAGGGGGATGAAAAGGAGGAAGATTCGGAAGAAGACCTCGAGACGATCATTTTCCCGCCATTTCCACCAAGACTACCAGATCCGACCGTAAGTTCGAGAATTGACCTCATCTCGGAATATTAATTCTCGCCTTAAAGGTGGGATGGGAACGGAAGGCGAGTTAAGGGCAACAGTTTTGCAGTTTTTATATCGAAACAACTTTGTGTTCAAAATAAACCAAATATTGCTCCAGTAGAAACAAACACTTTAATTTTCTTCACATGGTGATATTGACAGTTGTTGAATATCTCTCGAGGGTTCCCTGGAATTTAATGACAACTTTTTATCTCAATTTAAAAAGTTTCTTATCTAATGCCGCTATGATCATGACAGATATTCAACAACTGTTGATATCACCATATGAAGGAAATTAAACTCTTTATTTCCAAGGAAGTGATATTTTATTTATTTTGGCCAAAAATGTGTTTTATTATACCATAAAAATTGCAAAAACCCTGACCTTGCCTCGTGTTCCCTTCCCCACCCCACCCTAATTTGGAGATAACTTTTTTTTTAGTTTTACTGAAATTATTCTTCTGTAAAACATTCCTTACAAGTTATGCCCATTACTCGATTTGCATATCTAGGAATATCAGAGAGGTCAAAGTCGGTTCCTCGGTACCCTAGATTTTTACTTTTTTATTTTTTACTAGCACCTTGTCTTACTACCATTTTGGATTGAAGGCATACTGTGTAAGCCTACTAATGTGTTAAGGACGATAAAGGTTGAATTTTGAGGAAGCGTACTTGCATTTGCGTGCAGAGAAAGATAGAGCGAAATACCATTTAAAAAAAAGGAAAAACTCAGTAAATCCTACCGGGATTCTAGCCCCAATCTCCTCGTCATCAGCCGTCAAATCTATTGAGAGAGTGACGCCTTAAACAATTTATATAATCGAAGCGGGTTCGCTCGATGTTTACTGATATGAAAATTAATCAAGAATTGATCTGAATAGTCGATTTTTGATAACTCAATTCTAATTGAATGAAAGTTTTGTCATTGGAACGAAACTGCAAAATTCAGAATTGAGTAATTTTACATTGTGTCCATATGTATATATATATATATATTTTAACCATTTCGTTTAAATGCTGGAAAACTATAGATTTGTTCAATTTGGCTTTTGTATTCTATTGACATATTGACACGAGCATGCTGGGACCTTTTGTTTTGAAATATATTTACACATTTTTTAGTTTGTTTTTGCAAATACAATTTGGCATGGTATGAATAATTAACATAATTTTTTAAATGTGGTCTTTTTGGATGGACGGACAAGGATTAAAATTAAAATGTTGAGGCATCAAAATCAAGAATTAAAATATTAAAATTAAAATCTAAGAATTGAATCGAGACATATCTAAAATATGATTTTTTTATTGTGAGTCTACAACCCGGAGATTCGTTTGCTGTACGTACTCAATTTAAAGGGTACCTTAAAGGGTTTTCAAAAATATCTTGCGTATATAACTAAATTTGATGAAAATATCACCTCCGCTCACTAAAGTTGAGCATTTTTATAAATTTGAATAGTATAATAGAAAAAAATTGGGCTACTTTATTAATAATTTTGATAGTAAGGAAGTGAATATTTCTGGTGAGGCTAGGCATAACACTTTTAAGGGGTGCGCAGTGGCAACACAATGTTTGCGCATGCGCAGCCCAGTTGTAGGTGAATAACAAATTGACCGTTACATTAAAGGAGTCACGATTAAGCCCGTGCCCTATCTGTTCAAAAAACAGTTTATTTGTACTTTATAAACATAATTATTATCAATTAACAATAACAAGCAAGTATAAACATTGTAATGCACAGGAGTGTCACAGATTATCAAAACTAAAACTCATTATATCTCGACACTTTAAAAAATATAATAATGACAAAATATTATTATTATTATTATTATTATTATTATTATTATTATTATTATCACCGCGTCTTACTACCCGTTCGAGTTATACGCACTTACGCTAATGTGTAATGGTAAGGTTATTGTGAGATGAAATGGAGGACCTACAGTTTAACGTGGGATCCAAACCACGGTGGAGGCCTGGCATTCCACACATTCACAAGTCGTGATTAATACACGTCTTGTCAGAGGTGAAGGAAGGGTTTGGCAATCAGATAAACCTGTGACGGGACAGAGTAATGAACCCCAGACCCCCAGCACAGAAGTCTGACACCTTACCCCTAGACCACCAGGTCACCAGAAAACGACAAAATAAAACGTTATATTGTAAATCAAAAGTGAGAACTGAACACTTTCCCCTTTATTATTGGTGTATGACTATAAAAAATTAGATCTACTAACTTTCAAAAAATTGTTCTTTAAGGAAAAAAAAAATTCTCGTACATTCTGTCTGATAAAAAAAGACGAACAATTTTTGTAGCGTTTATTGGAATTAAATGAAAATGTAACTTACAAATGTTTTTATTTGTTGCCTGGGTTAAATAAGGTCACTCAATATATAAATGTTTGTATCTAGGCCTATTAAAATGCTGGTACTATCCTAATGGTGGTACTATACTAATTTAATTCAGGCACTCAACTAATTGTTTTGTAGCGCCTGCGATGATCTTATTAATTTCTAAATCTACTTAAATATTCTGCTGGGATTTAAACAAGAGATTTTAGAGTTAAGAAAATAAGTTTATCTATGGTACTAGTAAAACCAGTTTCATATCCAAAATAGAGAAAAAAAGTACTCTTTTACTTTACTTCCTCTACTCCCAGTACGATAATACAACTACTCTCATCTTCCTCCTCTTAGAAGGAGGTTCTTGCAACACTTAAATACAGCTTCAGTGTCCACATGGCCTAAGGCGTCACTTTCGCGATAGACCAGGCTGCTAGTAACAGGGATATCGAGGTTAAAATCCCGTTCTTGTGTATTGATTGGGGATTTTCATAACATCCCTAACTCGTTAGCGTCATTAATACAACAATAACCCTAGTAGGTAGTAAGACGTGGAGCTAAACAAATTAAAAAAAATAAAAATATTCAGATTTTTTTATTTATTTTTTCAGAATCCAGACGAAGACGGTAGTATACAAATTACTATTAAACCATGAATTGACAGTTTGAGTCCAAACACTACTACATAAAGCGCGAAGTTTCCCACCCTCATTCCTCAACACCTGTTCCTGCCGCACAGGAAATAATCATCGAGCGACTCACCTGGTGACGCATCAAGAACCCGAACCACTTGAAAGGAGAGACGAACCGACGCGAGACGGAAGTGAGGTCAGCGATGAGACGCTGGTCACCCGCGCCCAAAGCGTCGTCGTGAACGCCCTGCGGTGGCTGTTTCAATCCTTCACCTCTTTCAGGCGGGAGGCTGTCACTTGCTCAGGTACACATCGATGACGTCAGACCCCTTAGTTCGTGAATCATCGAGAGATGAGGAACCGCTTTATACGATAAAGGGTGCCATATACTTAAAAAGAAATACTCCTTACACTGTGATATATTTTTTTAGATGGGATGGTAAGGATAACGAGTTAAGTGCGTTCCCCCCCTCACCCCCCACCTTTTTTGAAAAAAAAAATAGTTTTGAAAAAAAATACATCAAATATTTCTCCAGTAGAAAAATAGAGCTTAATTTTCTTCCCAAGGTGACCTCAACAGTTGGTGAATATCTGTCAAAGGTGTCCTGGAATTTAATGACAACGCTTTCTTTTCATTTAAAAAGTTTCTCATCTAATGCCGCTATGCGCATGAAAGATATTCAACAATTGTTAGTATCACCATGTGAAGAAAATTAAAATCTATGTTTCTAGTGGAACAATATTTGATTTATTTTGGCAAAAAAATTTCTATTAAAATTGCAAAAATACTAATCTTTTCTCGCGTCCTCTTTCATCCCAACTTACTTATTTTTTAGCACCACGTTTTACTACCTGTTCAGGTTACACGCATATGTACTAATTACACTAATGAGCTAGGGATGAGGAAGGTTGAGTTTAGAGGATGTGTACCTGGATTAGCGTGGAGGAAGAGTGGAAAACCATTTAGGAAAAACCACTCTCAGTACACTTGACTGGGATGCGAACCAGGATCTCCCTGTCATTGACTGTCCAGTTTAACAATTTAGTTCAACACGAGAGGGACGCCTTAGGCCATGTGACCACTGAAGCAGGTAACCTTAATTAAACTTCCTACTTATAGTAAGTCTCAATAGCTGTTCTCGAATACTTTTTACGAGCATTGAAAGAAGTGAGCAGAAAATTTTAAAACAAAATTTGATTTGAAAATACTCGGAGTAAGAGTCAATGATTTTTTTTAAAGTCTGCATGTGAGTATGTACTTAAAACATCTTAACTCAATCAGTAGCCCATCCACTTGAGCGATAAAAAATCGTAGCACAACTTCCTTCAAAGAGGAAGTAAATCCGTCAGTCCCGTGTCGATTGTGACCTGTAAAATAACACTGGAAGGTTTGTGAAAATACCTTTCCCGGCAAAATTGGAAGGCCCTTTCGCTCTCGCTCATAGAAGTTCTCGTGTGCTGATATAATCAGTTGGTTCAAAAAGTAAAAGTTAAATACCCCAAATAAATAAATATTTGACTCAGTATTAGCGTAATTGATATACAAGAGCGGCGTATAAGCCAAATTGGTGGGGGGGAAATAATGATCGTGAGTAAACAGTTTATTTAGTACAGTTCCGTCAAATTTATTTACTCTGGCAACAACCCACGAGCCATACCTGCTGGCTAATATAAACATTGTGACGATTGTGTTCACGTGGGAGCCAAAGATGGCTCCAAATATCTATTCGGTATAATCTGGACCATGATGGATGGCTCCTTAATCATCAGTTAAACCGTTAGTCATCAAGTAAATGCACGTATGCCAATCTTTCCCCTAGATCACGTTGATGGGAGGTTGACTGCGGAGATGTTCAAGGCCACCAACCCATCTGGGTCGAAAGACTTAAACCACCCTTCCACGTCCTATTTCGAATCGCAGAAGAGCAGCGGCGCCTTCAACCCTCCTTCAACCTCGCTAGACAAAGATCCGGACGACGACAACTACTTCAAGGGTCCTCCACCCGCGCCAAATGACGACTTCAAGTAGGGACGGCGGTGTAGGCTTACATGATACCTTGCTCCAGAAGAATTATATTGAGGCTCTGTTTAATACTTTTTACAGCGTTGATTTTATAAGAAACCCACAATTTTCTAGACATTTTAAAATAGCATCCAAATTAGCAGTATAGAATGTGTCGACCATCTTTCAATTAGTTTTAGTTTTGAAATGAATAAAACTGCAAACATACGAAAATGCTGAAATGAACATTTGATTCAGATCTTGTATCACTTATAGAAATAACTCAAATATATTATGTTGAGAGGGAGATTGAATCCAGATGTCTCTATTATTTAATTTGTTTGATTTAAATTCATGCATAGTGCATGTATAATAAAGAATAGCGCTAAACACATTTAGCCCACAAAGTTGAAATACAATCATTTTAATTATAGAGTTCACAACCCATAGGGTTTAGTAAATAATGACAAACTCATAAAGTTGATTTAACTTGAATGCCAACTATTTCTCCACCTATCCCTATCTTGAGCTAGTTCTATCCAGTCCATCTAATTACACCCTATCCCTATCTTGAGCTAGTTATATCCAGTCCATCTCACATCTCATTAAAGCCTATCCTTATCTTGAGCTAGTTCTATCCATTCCACCTCATTACATCCTATACCTATATTGAGCTAGTTCTATCCAGTCCACCTAATCAAACCCTACCCCTATCTTGAGCTATATCCATCCAGTCCACCTCATTACATCAAATCCCTATCTTGAGCTAGTTCTATCCAGTCCACCTCATTACACCCTATCTCTTTCAGGTCCATTCTAATGATATCCTCCCATCTGAATCTAAGTATTCCCAATGGTCTCTTACCATTGGGTTAGCCAGTCAATACCCTGATCACGGTTCTAGATTCTCCCATTCTCGCTGAATGTCCGTAATCTGCGAGATTTGATTAATCTTTCAATGTTTGGTGATAAGTACAGGGCATGTAATGCATCATTATGTAGCTGCATACGGTCTCCATTATTTTAATTTTTTTTGTACAAAAACTTACCAGTTCAAAGGTTTTTTTAACAGAGTTCTCAAACGACAACGTGATGAATCTCCAAATATAATACTATTTCACAACACTAGATAGTTCGTGGAAAACAACAACTCTCCATTGATTGTTTCTCTTCCTCCGTGTGGAGGGAACCATTCCGTTGCTCGGATGAATCATCCCCGTCCCCCTTGATGCCAAGGAACGGGTGACACTTGTATAGCGGGGGCGCCATCACTCACACGGCTTCTGACAGTCATTTGTTCTGCTCTCTCGTCCCACCTCCTGACATCCCATCATCGCGGTCTTGTATCTACCATTACCCCCACTCCTCTCTCTCTCTCTCACTTCGGCTACCAGACTACATCCGCGACAAGATCAAACTATTAAAAAACAAACGGGTAAAACAATAAAATCATCTACAGTAGAACGCAGATTATCAGAATCGACAATTAACCGAAACATTGCGACCAAGAAATGTGAGTAATATTTGTCTGACGCCTTGGTTCAGTCGGTAGAATGTGTGCCTACTGAGCTAAGAGTCCCGGGTTCAATTCACGGCAGAACCGAAACATTTGCCCTTAATGAAATGTGGCTTTTTTTTTAACCTACCTAAGTCAGGTGTTTTCCGGTGGGTGTGACGGGCTCTTGACAATGTAATCAAAGCTATTAGAAAAAACATCTTCCTTGTGACTGAACGGGTAACGTAATCGACCAAAAGTCTGAGGGACTGTGTTAGTTGGTAGCGTTTCCACCGACAAGCACAATAACTTGTATGGAAAGATAAACGGTGTTTGATTTGTACACAGAACATTTACCGTCGCCTATAAATCGAACATTAACATTCATTCAAGACTTCCAATTCTAATCGGTCGGTTAGTAAGGAAGTTTACACAATTAGTGTGACTGTTGATATACAAACGATCCAAGCGGCTTCCTTTGATGCAAGGCCACGTGACATCAATTAAGTTAACAATGATTACTATATGAATGACATGACTTTAAATGACACTCAACCTTCCAATTATCTTTTGTTAAGGAGCTCTTTGAGTCTTAGGAGATGATTTCCATACAATGTGTTCCTTAGCTCAATGTTAGTGAGGTCTAGTACTGTGCAATGAAGTCAACTCTTTTAATGACTCTGCTACAATCAGCCGCAAAAGCTTGTCGGACGTATCGTGTTGGTTTTCATCTTAAACAAGGACCGTCTAAAATGAACTGTCGGGAAACGTTATCTCAACAAATGTGACTCTATCATCAAAGTCATATTGAAATTTACAAACTCAAATGAAATATAATCGAATTAATATAACAAATTAATAAATCATTACTCTTATTAAATAATTTTAAATGCAATACCTTTTACCTTTTTTTTAACAAACTGCTATCCTTGACCAAATAACTAATTACCTTAGTAGATTACAGTAGCGCACCAATCTTTGTTTCTGATTGGCTGAACGCAAGTCAATTTCCCTATATAAATGCAATTTATGAATACTGTTCATCTTCTTCCGACATACGACTGCGCTTGCGTGTAGGCTACTGTTGTAGACACAATATCACGAGTCAAGAGTCCAATAAGCGGGTGCGAGTAATTATAGACGAGCCTTACGATGGAGATGTAGCGAAAGAGATCAAAAGATAAGTGGGTTTTTTTTGCAGTTTTTTATATCAAAACAAAATTAAACTATATGTTTATAACATTTTAGAAAATATTCTAAAAATGGTTGAAAGTAAGGAGTGGTTATAATTAAAAGTTAAGACTTAGATAGATTGCTCTAGAAATATATATATAAAAAATTAAATTAATAGATTAAAAAGTTGCTAAATTGGTAGCTGTATTAAGTGAATTTACAAGTCAAAATGTATATTTAGATTTTACTTCTGGTGAAAAAAACTTATTATCAGATATGAACATTTATATAAAATTAATAATGCATCAACTAGACCATACACAAGTTGATGAAAAGTCTAAATTATATGTTTACACTTTAAAAATATTGTCACAAAAACTTTAAGATATACAATAAGTATGGTACAAAACCATATTTTAAGTTCAAATATGTTGTAAAATAAAAGGATAAAATTTTAAGGTTAACATCTGTCAAACATATTTAATGAAGTAATTAAGTTATGTTGATTAATCTAAGTCTTATCTGTTTCCTTGTCCCATTACTCCTTTATCATATCCATTCATTATTTTCATGTCCATACTGAAGCAATATTTAATTTATGTTGGTCAAAAAAATGGTTTTGATATAAATACTAAAAAAACCCACTTAGGCCTATCTTTTCTCGCATTCCCTGCACCTTAAGAGCACACCTCACGACCGATTAACTGGGATCTAAATAAAAGATCACAAGAACATTATAATAGGTACAGTTTTAACGAGCTCTGCTCATACTGGAAACCCTTCACGACACGACACTGCAGAACAGACATGGTACAGAAATAACCGTGGGACGCACCACCTGGACCAACTTCAGAATTGTTTCATTGCTAGACCACATATAGGCCAACTTGTAAACTTAGCTCTACACCCTAACTAAGACTAATACCACACATACTACCCCCTCCCCCTCTTATACCAGTTGGGATGACACCTATGTAGAGTTTCGATCACTAAAAATTGCCAGCTAAAAGTAGAAACTAGCCCTTTTTTGTGGCTGAGACTATTAAAGGAATTATTTCTTATTCTCCACCGAGATTACAAGATACAATCAATATATTCGAGCTCATTCCATGTTCCAATACCACATTTAGTCAAGTCTATTAAGTATTTCCTTTTTACCAAACTACGAAACAAACCGTATTAGAACATTTTCAAAATAAATAAGTTGTACTTCAAAAATTTGCATACTATTTACGGAAATCGTTTATTTATTAAATCGAATCCAGTGACACTAGAGTTTTAAGTGGTACGAATCCAGTGGATTACTTGTGGCCTATCTTCCAGGGAATTGTGTTGTAGACTGATACCATCACTCCAAGTGGCCGACTTGTGGCCTATCTTCCAGGGAAGTGTGTTGTAGACTGATACCACACTTCAAGTGGCTGACTTGTGGCCTGTATTCCAGGTAAGTATGATCTTGGCGGTAAGGAGCATCCAGTACGGTTCAGACCTTACGATGATCTGCTGACAACATTTTTCCCCTCCCCCTGTTTTGAAAGGGAGTGTACGTGCTGCAATGCACGTGTTGGAAGAATTCAATAAGCGGCGTGACTAGACAAAGATGGCGGCTCGCGATATTGAATCCCAGCGCGGCTCATGTAGCCGGTTCCAACGTCACGGCTAGGAGAGCCCAGTACTTAACTGGGGGCAAGAACCGCACATGGTACAGACTGGTTGACTACGGTGTAAGGGAGAGAGGGGAGAGATTTTGAGAATTAACCATTTAAATTACCTTTACTTTGACATAACTCGGCAGTGGGCTTCGTCGTCGTGGCCCAGAACTTGGGAGCTACGCCATGACCTCAGTTCAAATCCAGATTAAGTCAAATTATTTGTTCGCATGGTAGGAAAACAGGTGGGTTGCTAATGATCAGATGTTCACTATAAGTGTGATATAAGGCATTATTTCTTAAGGTGGGGGGGGATGTAGGGGACGTGAGAAAAGGCAAGTGTTTATGCAGTTTTTATATCAAAACTTTTGGTCAAAATAAATCAAATACTGCTTTAGTATAAACATAGAGTTTAATTTTCTTCACACCCGCCTCGGTGGCGTAGTTGGCTAACGCGCTAGTCGTGTTTAGCTCGACTGCCGAGGACGGGGAGATCGAGGTTCGAATCTCGGTCGGGTGAACTGGGAGTGGTTTTTCCTAAATGGTTTTCCACTTTCCCTCCACACAAATGTGGTTCACTTCCTCTAAATTCAACCTTCCCAATTACTAATCCATTAGCGTAATTAGTACTTAAGTGTATAACCCGAACGGGTAGTAAGACGCGGTGCTAAATAATAATAATAATAATAATTTTCTTCACATGGTAGTATCAAAAACTCGTGAATATCTGTGACAGGTGTCCTAGAATTTCATGACAACTTTTTATCTTCATTTAAAAAGTTTGTTATCTAAATTCCGCTATGCTCATGACAAATATTAAACAACTGTTGATATCACCATGTGAAGAAAATTAAACTATAAGTTTGCACTGAAGCAATATTGTATTTATTTTGACCAAACAAAATGTTTTGCTATAAAAACTGCAAAAAAAACAACAAAACACTGCCCTTTTCTCGCGTTCTCTACACCTCCACCTTAATAGAGATTATTATCAATTAGGATAGGTAGCAAGATTCATCCTCGGCAAAACCACCTAAAGGCTCCACCAACTCGCATCCTTACACCCGTTACTCAACTTGACCCAAGCCATCTAAAGGCCCTAACTGAAATCACCATCAAATAAACATACAGTGCTGTAATATAATAATTTATTTGACTCAACACACCTTATATCAGTCGGTAGCGTGTATTTCTACAGAGCTAAGGGTCCCGGGTTCGATTCCCAGCATGACCGAACAATTTCTCATGGATGAAATGTGGGTTTACCCTTTCACAGTGATGAATTAACGACCGGGCAATGGCTGTTGTGTCTGACATAGTTTTAAGTTAGATTATAAGACATATGAAGCTACGACAGGCCTAGCCAGCTGGTAGTGTAAAATATATAGCTTGAATAAAAAATTGACCCAGGCCACAGGCTGGAAACAGTAATGGATGTAAAAAAAATTGACTCAACACAAGGTTATTTGGAAAAGCGCCGTGAGATAGAAATGAATGCAACCTGCGCAATGTACATATATAGTAAGCTAGCCTAACCGTTAGGAGTAGATATGATTTTGGAAGTAAATACGTATAGAGTAGACGGATCAACTGCTTTTCTATTTAATAGGTTTTCGTTGTATATATTTTATAATTAGATTTAGATTAACAACTAAACAAAAATTATTTTAGTAAGAAGAGATAATATTTTATATGTACAAGAAAGATTAAAGGGAATATTTTGTTCATCAGCCTATTTTTTTTTGTTTTTGTTTTAGCACCGCGTCTTACTACCCGCTCGGGTTATACGCTTGTGTACTCATATCACTACTGATTTTAGAGATTAGAAAGGTTATATTTAGAGGGAAAGTGGAAACCTCAGTACACCCAACCAACATTCGAACCTCGATCTCCCCATCATCGGCAGTCTAGTCTACTGCGATAGTAGCGGGTTAGTACCACGTGGCCACCTTAGTGGGTCTTAATTACTTAAGAGCCCGTTTTACCTTAGCTTTAGATTAGGTAAGTAAACAACTGGAACTAGGCAAAGTATCTTGGTGCAATTTTCTGTATTATACTTTAGGAAACAATATAATTAAGACCAGTTAAACAATTTTAATATATATTATTTTAAATACAACAAAATTTAAAAATAATTGTCTTAAAAGGAAAAAAAAATCATAAATACAAATTTTTCTGTTTACGATTTAAGAAGACAGCAAACTGCACTTAAATTAGTTTTTTGGTTCGAGCGTAATTTTGAATCTAATATCCCGCTACCCGCCTCGGTGGCGTAGCTAGCTAACGCGCTAGTTTTGCGTTGAGCTAGACTGCCGAGTACGGGGAGATCGATGTTCGAATCTCGGTCGGGTGAATTGGGGATGGTTTTAACTAAACGGTTTACCACTCTACCTCCAAGCAAATGTGGATTCACTTCCTCTAAATTCAACCTTCCCGATTCCTAACCCATTAGTGTGATTAGTACATAAGCGTATAGTACCGAACGGGTAGTAAGACGTGGTGCTAAATAAATAAAATAAATAATGTCCCGTCAATCGGCCATGACACACCTCTGGACCGGAATACGAACTGAAGTTCGGTTTTGTACATTCTTACATAAACAACACCACAATTGGAATAAGTTTTTTCACATTGAAATAATTATTTTTTAAAATTTTCGTTGGATTTGAAAAGAAATATATCCAAACGGTTTCAATGGTATCAATTCCATTGTTTTTCTAAAGTAGACTACATAAAACTGCTCCCCAATGCGATGTCTGGTCCGAAATGTATTACCTATCTCAGTTATGTGGGGTAATACGGACTCTAGAGGCTGATTAACCGAGATATTTTACACAAGATCACGTTCAGACCAAAAAAACGTATCCATGTGTGGTTTCCTTCATCCTTTATTTGACATCAGTAAAATATTATTTTTTTTCATTTAAAAAAAATTGCTAAATGATTTCACTGGTCTCAATTTCACTTTTTTATTCTGAGTATAATAGAGAAAACCACGACGTCTGGTTCAAGCTGTAGCCATGTTATCCATCCGTTGTGTAAGACTGGTTTTTAAGGCGCTAGAATAATCGATCATAAATTTGTAAACGCCCCAAAAACCAAGTGGGTAGTTATAATGTCAATACGATTTGTGTTGTGACACCCATATTAAAGTAGGTACAATATTCAATTCACAAAGATCCATTCTATGCTTCTATATCAGTTACCTTTCATCTACCAGAAATTCAGGTCTTAAAGATCAACCAAAAACATGTGGATTTTTAAACTTTTTAAACTATGTTTGGATTCTATATAATGTATAGGTCATAGAAAATAGTTTTATGTGCATTCCAATAAACACCAAATTTGTGTACTGTAAACAGGTTTTTTTTCTCTCAATATTGTACCTAAACGCAACATCTGTTTAGTAATACGTCAGTTACTTAGTCGTCAATCTTAAGGCACAAACTGGGATCAAACTAGAGTCTCCTAGGTCCATATTCATCCTCCCACGTAGAAAAGTCCCTATTCTTCTCGTCACATACTGGAGTGTATTTGGGGTTGTTAGTAGGTGTGGCCTTGTAAGGGAGTGGCTTTTAAAAGCAATTACACCCCCCTTTCCTCCCACGGTAGGGGTAAAAACACAAGTTGATAGCTTGAGAAAGGGGGTGGAAGGACAGGGGATTGCAGCAGAACGTGAAGGGGTGGAACAGGGTATAGTGTCAACATCATTAAACACTAACAGTAGCGATCATTAAGTGTCCTGAGAAACTGTTAAAACCGCTCAATGTTGTATCCACGTTAAAGCGGGGAGGACGAAAATGACGTGTAGGATTTCCTAAATACTAAATTATTAATAAGGAGCTCGACACTTTAGCTCAGTCGGTAGCGTGTCTGCCTACGGAGATAAGGTTCCCAGGTACGATTAATGGGATAGCCGAGAAATGTCTCATTAGTAAAATGTAGGTTTGCCCTTTCACAGTGATGATTTAACGACCGGTGGGTTGGGTGTTATGTAGGTTCTAAATTTAAGTTAGTATATAAGTCGTGTGCTGAATCAGTAGGTTCAGAAAGTGCACGTTAAATTTTTTATTTTATTTTTATTTAGCTCCACGTCTTAATAACCGTTCGGGTTATACGCATAAGTACTAATTACGCTAATGGGTTAGGAATTGGGAAGGTTGAATATAGGGAAAGTGAACCCGCATTTGCGTGGAGGGAGATTGGAAAACCATTAAGGGAAAGCTATCCCCCAGTTCACCCGACCGAGATTCGAACCTCGATCTCCCCGTCCTCGGCAGTCGAGCTAAACACGACTAGCGCGTTAGCCAACTACGCCACCGAGGCGGGTTGCACGTTAAATATCTGAACACTTATTAATAAGGTTATTTCATTGATAGGAGATTAACGTCCTATCACCCTTATATTGCAATTGATGTAGCTCGCATCAGTGGGTATGTTGGATGATTGGCGCTTTCTTCTAGTCTAGTTTTTCGGTGAAGCGGAGGTCAGGGTTAAAATCACGACTGGACACTTCTTTCTAAATGGTTCGCCACAAACCCTCTACGGTGATGTCTCCCACCCGAAGTACATTGTGTGGTTAGTATTGCATACCCAGTTTCAGCAGGGGTCCGTGTCTCAAAATGCTCGCCGCGTATGCTTGGGTGGAGCCGCAGCGAAAAGTCTCTGACTTACATGCGCGGAGCTATTTCCATTCGTGGGGTGGATGCGACGTCACAATCCACCAGTGGGTGTTCTTATCCCTTTAGGGTGGGGGAATTTAACCCGCGGCTTGCGGGCCACTTGTGGCCTGCCATAACATTTTTTCCGGCCTGCCAGCTCATGAAAAATATACAATTATTTTAAGGGAAAAAATGACTTACAGATTTATATTTTACATAACTAAATAGTAAAATAAATACGTACTTTGAGTTTTTCATAAACTATTTTTGCTTTATAAGCGAAGAAAAATATTACGCTTTAGTACAAATGTACCTTGAACCGGCAAATGACTACTCTAGTAGACAAGGGAGAGAGTAATATTTCGGGTGCGTTCGAACATATTCGGGAATGTTCGCGTTCACTCATTACCGTTGAAAGACTCGAGACGCTAAAAGAAAAATAATATAGTAAGTGTTCAATCCTAATATTGTCGGTACAGTATTGCGGCCCGCGACCCAACAAGAGACAGAAATTTTGGGCCTGGGACCTTAAAAAGTTGAAGACTTCTGCCCATAATGAGGGTGAATCTCCTCTTATTTCCATCTTCCTCATGCCTACCTCACTTTTAATAAATCGTTGGGAGGAGGGGGTGGAAAAGGCACGTTCAGAGTTTAGAGCAGCGATTTTTACCCTGAACAAGACACTAAATTGTCAAGGCGCACCATCAGTTTTTAAGGAGAAAATTTATCTTTAAAATAACTAGTATTAAGATGTAATGTGCTAAGTGCAATTAGCCCGTAAATTCAAAATACAAGAATAAATGAAACTGAATTATATATGGCAGATTATTAACTAACTGTGTAATTGTGTTCTTGAATACGGCCTGGTACACGTGAGTCCTGCCCAACTTGACGTCCAATCAAAACAAGCGGACGCTTCAGCCACACCTTGTCAGCTACAGAACTGAAGGCCCGCACCATGATGCCTTGGACGGCGACCAGCTCAAGTTCTTCTCGGTCGTTCCTGTTGCTTCGAGAAGCCCAGCCCCTCCCTTTCCACTCCGCTTCTTAGACGTCAGATTCATTTCATATATAAAGCATCGCCTCTCGCTCCATTTTTCTATTCATATATAACTACTAGTTGTACGAGCATCCAGGAGACTTCAAGTAAAGATCAACATTCAAGTGGTGGTCACGATGGTTGGTACGTCGGTATCACCTCCTCGTCACAGATAGTGTTATATCTGTTAAAATCTATATCTTTAAGCTTAAAGATCGTACTCTTTGATAGAGTTTGTATATGGTTTCGCTGTGTCTATATGACTAGTCTTAAAGTTGTACTCTTTGATAGAGGTAGTTTATTCTTAACAGAGTGTCGTCCTTATGACCACACTTGTTTATTGTTTTACTATTTCCATATGACTAGTCTTAAATATTTGGGTGACAGCCCGACGCCCTGCACTGTGTGACCATGTTTCAGATGGTTTAACCTTTTAGATAGGTATAAAGGGGAGATCATATTCATCCATGGCGCTGCTGCATGACCTAGTTGGGTATTTGACTGATATGTCTTTAGTTTGCCTATTGTTGTACCTTAATACGGTGATCACCACGGTGGTATGCTTCTATCCAAGAGGGGTGGCCCACGTTGTGTTATTTTGTCCGGCTCCGTTCAGGCGCCGCTTGGTCCTTTTAATGTATAACAGTTTACTATAATTATAGTCTGTCTCCAGACTATTGTTCGGTATTATCCATACTATTGGATGACCAGGCAGTACAAATGAGGAATAGACCTGCCATCATTTCCTTAGAGCTTAGATTCCTGATAACTCTCTCTTAACAGCCCTTGGAACTTTACTTTTGTATCATGTAACTCTTTCTGGAGTTAACACACGATAGCTAGCTCAATTAACAATTGTTCCTGTAACTCCTTAAACAAGGACTTCCTAGTTTTAGATATTGTTCAACAACATTTCTTGTCCAAGCAAGACTTGTAACAGTAAGGCTGGAGTAGAGTTGTGTATTGTTGCTAGATCTTAACTTAAATCGATTCCCCTAACTTAAATTAATGTAGTAATCTATTTAGCATACTTTCGTTCTAGAATGTGCTCTTGTTCTTCTTTAAAAAGTTACACCTTTTACTATTTTCTACCCCACCATAGGTGTCTTGGTTGAAAGTCAGTTTTTGGTGCTTCACACCTAGCACGGCCTTTTGGGGCAACAATGTTATTTGTTACTCAATTAATGCCTAACTATAAACAATGGAAAGATTTGTACGCAATCGTGTCTTTGGACTTGTAATTATTCCCTTTGTATTGATACTAATAAACTTATATGTTAAACTTTTATACCTCTCTTATGTTTTGGATAGCCTCCTTTCATATTATATTTCCTTGTTACTGTAGTCATCACTTCTACTGTCAAATAGGGGCGGTGAAGGTACACATTAGTATTATTATTAGCACCGCATATTACTACCCGTTCGGGTTGTACGCACTTACGCTAATGTGTAATTGGTAGGGTGATTGTGAGATGAAATGGAGGACCTACAGTTTAACGTGGGATCCGAACCACGGTGGAGGCCTGGCATTCCACAAATTAACAAGTTGTGAACAATACACGTCTTGTCAGAGGTGAAGGAAGGGCTTGGCAAACCGATAACTTTGTGCCAGGACCAAGGATTGAACCCCGGAGACTCCCAGCACAGAAGTCTGACACCTTACCCCTAGACCACCAGGTCACCTATCGACGGCACAAAGATTGTGTTTAAAATTTTAGTAGCTAAAATTCTAATTATTGTGTTATTTAAAAAAAAATCATGTTGGTAATGAATTTTAAAAGATACATTTTTTTTCTTTCACTTTTCCCCAAAACTCATGTGGCACACCTGTTCAACCCTTAGTGACATTCCAATGTGTGTTGGTTTAGACTTAGAGAGTCAAATAAAACGTCAACGCCATGAGTGTGAAGTTAAACATTTCAAATACTTGTGCCATCTTATATTTCTCTATAGGAAAATAGCAAACCACACAATAGTACGTTTAATACAATCTTGATATCTTTCATTAATAATGGCATTCTTTGATCACGTCATGGTATCTTTAAAAAAATCTCTGGTACAAACTTTTTATAAGTCACTGAGCAAAGATTTACATTGACATATGTAACAATAAAATGAAACCAATATTAATTTATGAGGAAACTTTTTTCAGTCTGGCGGACTGCAATAAATTGACCTGAGTGTGTAAAGAAAGTTTGATAAAGGTTTTTTCTTATTTTGTTAAAGAATATGTAAGCTACTCTTTTATTGCAGTTTTATCTATTAATATTTTTTATATGTTCTATAATGTTTATTTCTCATAGCTATAAAATATTGAGAATATCTTTCTATATTTTCAACTTTCTATTTATTTGTTCAGATTAAACGCATATGTATTAATTAAGCTAATGAGTTAGAGATGAGTAAGTTTGAATTTAGATGAAGTGTACCTGCATTTACGTGAAAGGAGAGAGTGTAAAACCACTTAGGTAAATTCCAACCCTGATTTATTGTCATCGGTAGTCTAGTCTATCACAAGGATGACACATTAGACCATATGGCCACCGAAGCAGTTAGGCCCTATATAATTTTAACTAATACTACGTGTCGAAATATCAAGTATGTTTTAGTGATGTTTACAAACAGATTAACATTTTAGATATGTTAATAACTTTTCAATCGGTTAAATAGATATCAATTTAGCTACGAGTTATTTATACATATTTCTAAAACCAAACCTTATAACCTCGACAGAAACAAACAAACAAAAGCTGCCAAAAATTTCATAATTTACATAATATATAATTTTAATTTTAATAACCATTAATTCATTGTAAGGGATTTATGTAGGTCTATACATTTTAACACGGAACCATAATAGCAAAAAATGAATCAATTATAAATTAACTTAATCAAACCCGCACCGGTGGCCACATGATCGATCGTGCTACTCTCACAGTAGACTAGAGTGATGATGACGGGGAGATCGGGGTTCAAATCTTGGTCGGGTTTACTCAGAGTGGTTTTTCCAAAATTGTTTTTCAACTTTCCTCCAGTCAAATGGGGGTACACTTCCTCTAAATATAGCATCCACAATCCCTTAAATTATTAGCGTAATTAGTACGTATAAGCGTATAACCCAAATGAGTATTAAGATGAGGTGCTAAAAAATACTTTGTCTAATACACCACACCTAAACCTACACTCCAACCACCAAAATCGTAAATAATTTAATACAGACACGAACCCAAAGACAAATAATATATATTTATGTTTCTCCACCTGGGATCAAACTTGGTTTCCTTGGAATAGAAATGGACCGTCCTGACCACTCACTCACGATGACGAACTGTGAACAGCTGTGCATCAAAAAAATAATAAATATGTATGTGAACCCTCAAGGTCAATTTAAATACAACTACCAAGAAAATTGAAAAAATGTTAAAATTATAATTTTCCCATGCACTATATTAAAAACAGTTTTTAGTTTATAGTACGAGCTCATAAAGTTGATCTACTGGTATTAAGGTGGGAGTGTAAGGGGCGTGAAAAAAGTCAGTGTTTTTTCAGTTTTTGTAGTAAAACATTTTTTGTATAAAATAAATAAGATATTTCTGTAGTACAAACATTGAGTTTAATTTTCCTCACATGGTGAAATCCACAGTTCTTTAATATCTCTTCATTTAAAATGTTTTTAATCTAATGCCGCTATGCTCATTACAGTTATTCAAGAAATGTTGATATCATCATATGAAGAAAATTAAATTCTATATTTCTACTGGAGTAATATATTATTTATTCTGACCAAAAAATTTAGTTATAAAAACTGTAAAAACACTTGCCTTTTCTATCGTTTCCTACATACCCACCTTAATTATTATTTCTCATTATAAAATAAATTTAAACGGGATGTAGGACTATATTAAGTGTCAACAACGATTGTTAAGAATCACGAGAGTTTCCAAGTGCATGCTGGGGGCTGAATTAAATTCCTTCCAGATCCATCGAAAATTCACCTTATCGTGAATGAACTGAAAATATTATATCCTGAGCAATTGATTATAAAAAGGTGACTTCATAGCGGTTCTCCAACATGTTAATTCCCCCTTAAAGCTCGTGTCATAAGATGTGTTTTATATTTGATTAAAGTATAATTTAAGGGATATCTTAACAAACAATAGTGTACTTTTGTATTAATTATGATTATAAAAACCACGCTGAAAAAAAATTATTTTTAGTTCAAGTAATAAAATAAGCTTTCTTTCATCCATATTTCTTAAAAATATTATATCTTATTTAAAAAAAAGTACTTTTATCTTATAGGCAAAACCACTCCAACATTTCCGTTGCTAATTTACCTTAATTTTTTCGAGATACTATTGAATATTGTACGCTTACTGTGAAAGAGACCCTTAAAAAATGGTTGTTCCCGTGATATTCCACAGTGTTCATCTAAATCATTAAATATAAACACAGGGGGATATAAAAACACAAACTATCTCGTAAATTTGACGTCACGCTCCAACTCTGAGAACAGACAGCGCTGCCATAAATAACCGCAGAATCAAGCAATGAGACTGCATTAGAGGGTTTATTTTCTCCGGCCCCGCCCATCCCTCCTGATGCATGACAAACGACCCCACTTCCCAGTTTTATTCGTCACGCCCTGGACGCAAACATAAAAGTCGATCTAACAATAATACTCGGCAGAGAAGTCCAGCACAGCACCACGACAAGGCACGGGAACATTCGTATTTTTGGAGCTTTCGTTCATTGCAGACACTTAAGGGCCTATTTCAGTAGATGAGCTTATCATTTTTCATTGCTTACCCTTTTTAAAATAAACGTTTCTCCTTGCTTATTACTCTTTGAAATAAACATTTATCGTTGCTTCTCCCTGTTTGAAATAAAAGTTTCTCCTTGTTTCTTACTTTTTGAAATAAACTTTGCTAATTTCTTCTCCCTGTTTGAAATAAAAATTTATCATTTCTTTTCCCTGTTTGAAAAAAAAGTTTCTCCTTGCTTCTTAAGCTGGACGCCCACTAGGAGCAAGGCAAGGCAAGGCAAGGCAAGGTGCAGTGGGTGTCCGCCCACTAGTCGTAGCAAGGCACCTTTATTTAATGCTAATTAATAAACTAATGAGAATTACACTTTGATATTTCAAGATTGAATACTAATTGACTAGACCTACACATGGCTAAAAATAGTCTTTCAATAAAACTTGTAGTTTTGTCAGTAAATATTTCTCTCCGAAAGCAAAGGAACTGGAATGTTATCCTGCTTGCCACATCTTGCCTCTTCTAGTGGGCATGCTTCCTTCCATTTGTTAATACATAATTTTATCAAGAGGAAATTTTCTCAGTGCCACGCATTACCGCGCCTTGCCTCTAGTGGGCGGGCAGCTTTACTCTTTGAAATTAACTTTTATAATTGCTTCTCTCTGTATGAAATAAACATTTCTCCTTGCTTCTTACTCTTTGAAATAAATATTTATAATTGCTTCTCCCTATTTGAAATAAACATTTCTCCTTGCTTTTCTCAGCTTGAAATAAACATTTCTCCTTGCTTTTCATCGTTTTAAATAACATTTCTCTTTGCTTTTATCCGCTTGAAATAAACGTTTCTCCTTGATTTTCATACTTTGAAATAAACCTTTATCTTTGCTTCTCCCTTTTTGAAATAAACACTTTATTCTTGCTTCTTCCTATTTGATATAAACATTTTCGTTGCTTCTCACCATTTTAGATCAATATTTCTCCTTGCTCCTCCGTGTTTGAAATAAATATTTCTCCTTGCTTTTCACCGTTCGAAATAAACATTTCTACTAGCTTTTCACCGTTTGAAATAAAGATGTAACCTTGCTTCAACCTGTTTGAAATAAACATTTCCCCCTGCTTCTTGTACTCTTTGAAGTAACATTTCTTCTAGCATTATTTAGTTTCGAATAGTATGGACTTGGAACTTACGACTCAAGAGAATCAATATTTTATAGTATTTGTTGAAAAGAATATTATGTAGATTTTGGGATTGAGTGTAAGAAAAGGCACAACCTTAACTTCGTCCAAATAAAGTAGAAACTATTATTATTATGATTATTATGATAAACCTCCTCTAATCTAAAGTATCTTTTTCTATTCCTTCCTCCCTTGGGTCAATACGCTTTTTCTTCCCCCTCTTAATTTATACTTGTATCTCATTCCAACCATTCCACCCCTCTCAAAATACAATCTAGAAGCAAATTGAACTTTCCTGTCGACCTATGCAAATACGACGCCAAGTAAATTTTAATTTAATATTCTCGAAAGTTTATTCATAATTAAATAATTATTTTCTCACACATTTTCTTTAGAGTAAATTTTGAAGATTTACTTTCTAAAGCTCGATCATTTTCTTTACTCTTGTGTAGTTATTCTAAATACGGTCAGAATTGGCTATATTAACTTTTACCCAGGGGACCGGGCTTTTATCCCATCGGATTTACTGGCAATAGTCTGTTCCACATTTTTTATTTTCCATAACACCAGATTAAGCAAATCTTAATATATATAATTCTTCTCTACGTGTGTATGTCACTGAACTCCTCCTAACCGGCTGGACCGATTTTGATGAAATTTTTTGTGTGTGTTTGAGTGGGTCCGTTGATGGTTTAGATTCACAATTGGACCCGGTAGGTGGCGCTTCAATCGGGTTCTAGGATTTTTTTTATTTTTTAGGGAATTTTTTTAAGATTTTTTGCATATCAGAACATGTAACCTCAAAATTTCACCCCCACCCCCAATATTTATAATAATGAATATAATATTAATAATTGACCGTTAAATAAATCATAAGTTCATCAATAATTGACCGTTAAAACCTTCTGAAAAGTTCATGAATAATTGAACTTCTGAGAATAATTCAGAGTTATGTTTGTTTTTCGATACAGCTGATATTTGTGGAGTTGTGGGCAAAATGTTAAAAATGAAAAGATGTTTTATTTTGTATGTTGTCTTGACAAACACTGAATTTGTAATATTTGTGTTACTCACTAATTGGAGTTCATTGTGAATTTGTAATTGTGATGATCACATAGTATTTGTTTTATTATCGAAATCAATTATGCCACCCAAACTAAAAGCCAACGTTCGGGCAGGACAACGTCTGTCGGGTCCGCTAGTATTAATATAAATCCTCACCCCTCTCCTAATGAGATATCCATTTGGTAGACATTCTCTTATCAAAACAAATAATTGGTGCCATCTTTGTATTCACCCCTACTGTTTTACCTGGGGATCCAGTTCTGGTAGAAGAAGGGGATGAGGGCATGCAAATATGTGATCGAAAGAGGCGTTAACTTATTAAACGTATGCTAGTCAATAAAACACATTCTAAAGTGATCTCAGGGCAGCCATAACTTATTCCTACCCATATAACTTGCTCTGGCTTTTCACTGACGAGGAGGTTCGGGTTTGACTCCTGGCCGGGTGTGATGTGGGTGTTCATCCCTCAACGGTTCTCCATTTTATCTTCATGAAAAATGTGAGCACATCTCCTCTAAATCATACAATTCTAATACCTACTTCATTAGTGTAAGTATGCATATGGACGGGTAGTAAGATGCGGTGCACCAAATAAATACATTTTTTTCAGCCCACAATATTTTTGTCGATTTACAGGAAGTCCCGGAACCTTTTTCGGATAATAAGGCGTATTTTCAGTTTATTTCTCGGGCATAATCCCCCCTACTCTACCGCCACGCTATCTGTGAGCGGGAGTAGAAGTAATAACAGGACATTTGTCGGCCGGTGAAGAGGGCTGTGAGTTCACGTGTCACCGCCACCTGTGACGCTGTTTTTACTCCACTCTTCCCTGGAGTGGCCAATGAATTATCTGCGTGTCCCTCACTTGACCCTTTCTTCCTATAACCTCTCCCCTCCCACCACGCAAGGTCGGGCAGAGGGCAGAGCAACATTTGTCAAAATCGCTTCAGGGTAAAGGGAGGGTGAGGGGAGCGGAAGTGATAGGATGGAGTCGTGATGAGAAAATTGGAAGAGTTTAAAGAGCAGGCAATGAGATGTATTTCTACTGAGCTGAGGTGTCCAGGGATCGACTACCTGCGAACAGGCCCGTAGTCAATAATCAATCTAATGGCTTGAAACGGATTAAGACCTACTTAAGAAACTCGAGGTGCAGTGAACGGTTGACTGGCCTGGCACTGATGTCAATTCACTACCCAGTGCCCTTCACACCTGCTGATGTTTTGGATGTCATGGCCAAGAAAGTCAACAGAAGACTACTATTGTAAAAGTGATAAATAGTGGTGCATGAACACTTTTCCATACACATACTATTTTCATTATTTGAACCTTTAATTATGTTAATTTAATATAATAAATTCATCTCGCAAATTTGTTGCTTTCTACAAAAACAATGTGAATTTATTGACACTGCAAAAAGTTTCAATTAAAATTTCTAAAAACTTTAACCAAAGTCGGAAATAATGGGGTTTACAAAAAGTCAGAGTGGGGGTAGCATAGCATTAGATAACACCCCCCAAAATGAAATCCTGGCTAGTGCCTGCTGCGAGGAAAAATTTGAAGAGTTCAAAGAGCAGGCAATGAGACGTATATCTACTGAGCTGAAGGTCCAGGGATCGATTACCTGCGAGGGAAATTTGTAAGAATTCAAAGAGCAGGCAATGAGACATCTATCTACTGAGCTGAGGGTCCAATGATCGATTACCTGCGAGGGAAATTCGGAAGAGTTCAAAGAGCGGGCAATGAGACCTCTATCTACTGAGCTGAGGGTCTAAAGATCGAGTACCTACGAAGGAAATTTTGAAGAGTTTACAAAGCAGGCAATGAGACGTATATCTACTGAGATGAGAGTCCAGTGATCGATTACCTGCGAGAGAAGTTTGGACTAGTTTAAAGAGCAGCTAATATTTCAAATAACTATTCTTCGAACCAAAGCAATTAACAGCATAAACTTTGACAAATCGGTTGTCACGTGGTCTACATTTCAGTTTAATTTAATTTGTCTTGTAGTTTAAGGAGAGGTCATAGTTCAAATACTGGCTGGATATAAAGAGTGTGTTTTTCCTAAATAGTTTCTTCTTTTCCCTCCAGGAAAATACGTATACATTTAATATAAGCTCTACCTTGTTCATCTTTAACAGATTAGTATAATCACTATTTGCATATAGATCAAACAGGCAGTGAGATGCGTTGGGGGGATGAAAAAATATAAGGAGGGATTATTGTTTTATAGAAAGTGTGCACTTACTAGAGTGAACATCCATATTCAGTACACCCAACCGAGATTCGAGCCCCGTCCTCTTCATCACTGCCGAACCTAACTTAATGAGCTTGATATTTAAACCACAAGGCCACCGATGCCGGTGCTACTTGCCAATTATACCACTAATCTCCTTCTCAATTAAATTATGTGGTTCACTGAAAACACCACAGCATCCGGGATACTGTTTACAGATAAGTTGTTAGCCATTCTCGCAAATAAACAGCAACAAGAGGTGAACTTTATCTTATTGAAACCATTAATCGTGTGCTAGAGTATCAGTTATGTTCTTGCTTATTTCTATATTATTTTTAGTAAAAAGTGAGAGCATTATTTAAGCTACATTTGTTTTTTAAAAAATCTTCAAAGTTTCCTTACTGTTAAAATCTTGTAATTTTAATTTTAAAAGAAAAGTAAAAAAAAAAAAGGACTATATGAAAAGAGTTTTGAAAGTTTTTCTTATGCATTAAATATTTTATAAAATAAAACATATTTACATTAGGTCCTGTTACTGTTATTTATGCAAACATCAGCTTCTATTATATAGAAAATATCAATTTGGATATAATTTCATTTGATGGATGTTACATATTAGTTATTTTTAACATTATTGGAACAGTGACTTTTTATATTTGTATTAAATTGGAATTATTTCATATAATTAATATTAATTATTATGGCAGTAGCCTACAGTAATTATTTTATAATGTTTATTGTCATTTTCCAGTCGCGCAGTCAGATTCAAATGTTACTGAGTTTGAAAATTATTTTACTGATGGTAAGTTACTGAGTTTGAAAATTATTTTATTAATGGTAAGTTACTGAGTTTGAAAATTATTTTATTAATGGTAAGTTACTGAGTTTGAAAATTATTTTATTAATGGTAAGTTACTGAGTTTGAAAATTATTTTATTAATGGTAAGTTACTGAGTTTGAAAATTATTTTATTAATGGTAAGTTACTGAGTTTGAAAATTATTTTATTAATGGTAAGTTACTGAGTTTGAAAATTATTTTATTAATGGTAAGTTACTGAGTTTGAAAATTATTTTATTAATGGTAAGTTACTGAGTTTGAAAATTATTTTATTAATGGTAAGTTACTGAGTTTGAAAATTATTTTATTAATGGTAAGTTACTGAGTTTGAAAATTATTTTATTAATGGTAAGTTACTGAGTTTGAAAATTATTTTATTAATGGTAAGTTACTGAGTTTGAAAATTATTTTATTAATGGTAAGTTACTGAGTTTGAAAATTATTTTATTANGTGGAAAACCATTTAGGAAAAACCACCCCCAGTTCACCCGACCGAGATTCGAACCTCGATCTCCCCGTCCTCGATGGTCTGGCTCAACACGACTGGCGCGTTAGTCAACTACGCCACCGAGGCGGGTTTGAAGCTAAGTAAAAGGTATATATAGGTATAGATATATACATACCCACACACATTTTACAACTAATAAACTGTTACCCCTCCACCCTCAACCCCTCCTTTCTATTTGATTAACCAACACACAATAATGTAAAGAGCGAATATCTGCGTTTTTTAAGCCCCAATTTTGATAATTTGGTAATCAATATGCCTTAAATTGAGGTGTTTGTTTATTTTAAAATCGTAATGTTGTGAATTGCAAGTGACAGAACGATTATAGCAACGTGTTTTGATGAGTGAGTAAACAATATGACAGCCAGAATGTCTTGTCAGCATTCCTTTTCGTAATCAGGACAAGTTGTAGTAATATAAGTAGTGCTAGTTTCGAACTAACATGGCTGACAATTTTCCATAGATTCTAGGGAGGTCACTCTGCTCGTTTTGGGGGCTACGTGGGTTAGGACGCTGGATCGTCGAGTAAATGTGCTGGGTTATACCGCCATGCCCAAGGTTCCAGGGTTCATAACCATGTAGGACCACCCAGAGTGTCAGTCAGGCTATTGGTTTAGCGTTCCTTACTATATACTTCGTTCTGTCTCAAGCTCCTGATTATGTTTTTTCAAATACTTCTACATCTTTTTAGTAACTTCTTAACACATCACATCTTGTATTAGACAAAGTAATACAATACAACCCTAAAAACCAAAGCCGTACGCCAATTGGGAACCCACACAGTTTTATATCCAGTTAGTAAACAATATGATAGCCAGAACGTCTTGTCCTTATTCTCGGCCGTAAAACATCCTGACAGATTAGCCCCACAAAGCGGGTGTGTGGGGGTGACAATTTTATATTATGTGCTTGTTTAAAAATTTGTTAAAAGTTACTGTTTGGATTATTTAAGAAATATGTTATTTTAAAAAATTTAATTTTTCAAATTATATTTAATTCAAGTCTCTAGAAAATTTGGCCAGTTAATAAAATAGTTGTATATTTTTAGAAAAATTTATAATGATTTCAAAATGTTACGTGTCAATAAAACTCACCATACTTTTGACATATTTAGACAGTATTTTCGTAATATTTGAGGAAAATCTAATGGTATATTTAACTTTAAATATTTCGGGCAAAATCTGTTTGCCTGAAATCCTGAAGAACTCCGAATATTTTGAATTTGAAAAATTTATTAATAATATTTTGTGTTTGTTAGAGTTTAGAAACACAAAATGCTGAAAACAACACGGAAATTCAAATGGAAGGTATTATTTATTTTAGCTAAATATGTATGGGTATGTGTTTAACCATATTATCAATATTTGTTTGGCAGTCTAATTAGATAGGTATCTGTTAAGTAATTTATTGGCTAAACTATGAAACAATTACTTAGACTCTAATAAAGTATATTATAGTTTAGAGAAATTCTAGCCCTAGAGTGATTTCCAAAAGAGTTTCATGCATGAATACTAACTCACTCTGTACCCCCTAAACCCCCCCCCCCAAAATAATTCTGGCTACGCCCCTGTTTGTAGTAAAATATGTATTTTATGTTTGTTAAATTTTAGAAACACAAAATGCTGAGAACTACATGGAGATTCAAACGGAAGGTAATTATTTATTTTAGTTAAATATGTATGAACATATGTTTAACCATATTATTAATAATTTGTTTGGCAGTCTTCAGATAGGTATCTATCTGTTTAGCAATTTATTGGATAGACTATATAACAATTACATACACTTTAATATGGTATATTACTGTTTAGAGAGATTCTAATGCTATAGTGATTTTTAAAACGGTTTCGTGCAGGAAGACTAACTATTTGATTCCATCGATAGTAAAACAAAACCATTCTTGAGTTTGTTTTGGAAACGTATGAGGTAAAATGTATCATCACTTTCTCCACAGAGTGTTTTATGTATTTTTTATGTGTACAATCAGGTACGCAAAAAATACAATTTTTTTAACATTTCGAATGCAAAATGTCCTTCAATACAACTAGTAAATCTAATTTTATAAAACAAAATTGTGGAATTAATGGCCATCTTAAGAAGTGTGTTATATATATCTAATATTATATATTAATATCTTTCTCCAGAACCAATGTATCAACTGACTAATAAGCTGAGTAATATCATTCAATTTATTCTGATGGCTCCCGGCATCTTGGGTAACTGTGGTCTTCTCTTCATCTTCTGCAGACATCCAGATATGCGCACAGCACCCAACTTCTACATCATCAACTTGGCCATCGCTGATCTTCTGGTCATCTTATGTTTGTCGCCGTTTAGCTACGAGACGGACGATGTACTCGAAAGACTGCGGATGTATGTCTCCCTAAATTTCACAGTGTTCGTAGGAAATATCTGTCAAATGGTATCCGTGTACACTTTAGTTGCTCTCAGTGTTGGACGGTATAGTTCAATAGTAGACGGTGTCAGGGGGAATTTTACCACAAATATCAGGCATGGCAAATGTAAATGCGTCACAGCTATCATTTTGATCTGGGTACTGACACTAGTTTCTTCTATCGCCAAAACTCGTTTTATGGAAATATTTGCTTATATAGCAAATGACTGGTTTCTATACTTAATAGTAAATATATTATCTGATTTCATGATAGGTTTCGTGTTACCTTTGCTAATAATATCAGTGCTCTACTCCAGAGCAGCAGTGATACTGTACCGGAGTGCACAAACTATGCCAGGGGAAAATATGTCGGAACATATACGTTCTAGGAAAAAAGCTGCAAACGCTGTCATTTTTCTGGTTATCAATTTTATATTTTGTTACATACTAGAATATGTTTTAATGGTATTCATAATTATCAGCAATGAATCAGATAACACGTCTGAAACTAGTATTCAAATAAAAGTGGGTTTACTCGCAGCCTCTGTTTGTCTGAGATATTTACATTCTTGTATCAATCCCTTGGTCCTGTATTGTACTTGTTCCAAATGGAAAGTGCGTTTCAACAAATACCTCAGTTGCATATTACACTAGTTTTTACTGGAACGTTACTGGTGGTTTATTAATATCCGGATAATGTTTTATATAGGATGATAGGATTATCCTTTCATATATTACTAGGCTGTATTTATGTTTGTTAGTCGGAAATGTATTTGTCAAATTATATTATATAGGTATTATTTATACACCTATTATTAAAGGTTAATGTGATAAACAATTTAAAGGCTTGGTGTATTATGAAATCACAAGTTCTAAGAATGTGTAAACGTTAGTTTTTGACATGATTAAGAGAGCAGCACACCACTTAGCTGGAATATTTCTAGGACTTAATTTTGAAAATGATGCAACAAATATAATTTAGTTTTTAAAATATTAAAATAAATTAGAATACAAAACACTTCTTTAAATAAATCAGATACTTTAATTGATAGATTTGTTTAAAATTAATGTCAATTTTGAGAATTGAGAAAACCAAAGACAAAATTTAAATGTGAATTATGGTTCAAAAATTAGGCTTACAGTTTCATATTTATTTTGACTTCAAAAGCTATATATATATTTATTTTGTTAGTATCAATAAAAAATAGGAATTGATACTTTCAACCTATATACGAAGCTATTAATAAAAATATTACATCTACATATTTTGATAGTTGATAATTATATTGTGTATAATGATCTGTTTGATACACTATACAAAAACCATGCAGTATAATACTATGTATTAATGCTTAATGCCTTTTTAATCATATCTAACCATCTTTATTTAGATTTTAAAAAGACACATATATATATATATATGAATTAGGATCTGCTTTGATTATTGTATCATATTTTGTTTTATATTTTGAACATGGGTATTTGGTAAAATTTGTAGTCGTATGAAACATCATTTATTGAAAATAAAAATAAATGTATTAATCATTTTAATTACATCTTTCTTTTAACACATTTGATTTGAAATAAAAATAATAATCATCATCATCACAGGTAACAATTTCCATCTGTGGTCGGGTTAGTTTAGTGAAATGCCTTCATCTTTCTATATTATTTCATCATTCTTCCTCCTTTAATAGCTTTTATTCTTTCATTTCTTTATTGGGCTCACTTGCGGTCTTTTTCTTACATTCTTCATCTCCATCATTCTATTTGGTGTTCTTTACTTTCCCATCTTCATTACATGATCGTACCATCTCATCCTTGCTTCCTCTACTATATCATGAATCCCCACTCTTTCCTGGATAACTTCATTCCCATGGCCTCCACATTCCAAGTCTCTCTTACATTCAATGTCCATGTTTCTGCTGCATATGAGACAATGGGTACAAAGTACGCCCTGTACAGCACTTCCTTACACTTAAAGGACACTTCTCTTCTCCATATCAGGCAACTTACACACCTAAAGAAAAACTCTCCCTGATGTCTTCTTCTTATAAGATTCTCTCTAATCTTACCTTTCACCTCAATCACGCTCTCAAGATATTTTACACTTTGTACTTTGTCAGCTCTACTTCATTCAACTCTATATCTTTATTAGAACTTATCCTCTTCAGTGGATGTTATTACCATTACTTTACACTTTGCCATGCTAAACTTCCTTTTACATTCTTTCACTTCCTTATTTTGTTGTTGTTCCTGTTCCTCCTCTTCATCACCATCAAATCATCGGCAAACATCATGGGTTTCATTATTTACTACTCGAGTTTTATTACCATTATATCCATGACCATTTGCATTATCATTACAAAACTTAGTGTTGAAAGATCATTCTCCTGCTTCATTCCATTTTTATTTG
>CABFWO010006700.1:0-32273 GCA_902155825.1 Timema genevievae | reverse complement strand
TATGTATGTATGTATGTATGTATGTATGTATGTATGTATGTATGTATGTATGTATGTATGTATGTATGTATGTATGTATTTTTTCAATTTGTTTATATGTTACAAGTAAATTAAATCCATTAATTTTCATTTCTTTAATATTAAATTCAAACCATTAATTTGTGTGTTCTTTGCACATAACATCTCTAGTGTTACCATGCTTACGTGTATGAATTAAATTTAGATATTTATTCAGTTGAATTGAGCTGTTACTTGTGAATAGGTTTTATTTAGTTAATTTCTTGGTACTAAACTAATAACACAATTTTATTTGTTGTGATAGGAGGATTTACTTTAGAGTGCTTCCTTCAATTTATTTCATTTTTGTTTATTAGATAATAAATCTATACGTGTAACAAAACTCTATGGTTTCCATGCGCATTTGAATTTGTGGATTTTTTTTTCTGAGTAGTACGTGTATAAAGCCTAATTTAAACCATGGCCAGTTTTATGCATAGAATTTACTTATACAATATATTATTCATTTAATAAAATTGATTTAGTTTAAATTCACTCTCCCTTTACCCCTTCCTACAACAGAAAGATTTTTTTTTTACGAAAAAAGCCTTTTATTAAGTTTCACCTATCATTTAAAGGTAATGTCTTGATAGTTTGGTTAATATTATAGTCAACTTGTCGTAGACAGATCTTAAAGCTAGTATGTGAAACAATTCTGACCAATGATACGTAAGAAATGAACCACAACTAAATTTGGTGTCAAGTACCGCTACTTTGTTTGATCAAGGACAAAGCGTGTTTATAGAACGATGTGTTCACCAGAACAGACGTGACGCAGATTGCATACAAAGTGGGGATAATGTAGGTTAATGTTATGTTAGTGCTGGAGAATCGTAATCCAAGCTTGTTTTTAGCTTATACCTATTATTATAGTTATCATATTGACAGAATTTATGCACCACATTTGTGATATAATTGTTTTAACAGCAGCTATTTAACTTATCAAGACCTCTTCTTAGGTAGCTGAAATATTATCCAATCCGATGTTTCACTTAGGTCAATAATTAATAATGCCTTTAACAGAACATGAGTTTAGTATATGCTGGAATAAATGTAAAACTAGTTTCTATTACTTAATACACAGACATGCTGTTCGAAAACTGGTCCAAACTCCACATAGAGTTTTTTTGAACCAAATGTAATAAACAATTCTGGCAAACTTACATCCGGAAATCTTTGCTTATACCATTAAATTGTGGTCAAAGTTTTGGCGTACAGCGCCGGGAAAGCAGAGCTATTCAAGCATGTGTGTACAACAGGTTGCATAGGAGACAGGCGCCCGGCACTGCACTTCTTGACATCTTGTTTCACGGTAGCAGAACATACCACATTTAAAAGTTAACTATTTAATCTAAAATTCTAGGTATTTAAATAAATAGAGACATGTTATTTATTACCTCTCCCCTCTCTTTTGGATTGAGCCGTTTTAAAACTGTATTTTATTTAACGCGTGATTTCTGGACGCCTACAACGATTCTTAGCGCTTTGATTGGCTACCCCCTCAGTGACAGATGGAAAGAAACGGGAGGTAAAGAAAGAATTTTCACAGTTTCATAGACTTTTTTGTTGTTGACCAAAATAAATTAAATTATAATTCGATAGATATGTTAAGTTTAAATTTTACACATATTGTCATGACAACTATTAAATCTTTGTTATGGACACCGCGGAATTTTTCATTGGCTTTTTTTTTTAAACATTATGTCTTACGATCTTTTCAGGTTCTTCATGAATGTAATAATCACGCAAGTGAGTTAAGGATAATTAAGGTTAATTTAGAGGAAATGTAATCACATTTGTTTAGAGGAAGGGGAAATAATTTTGGAACAACCTCAGTACACCCGACTGGTATTCGAACCCCAATCCACCTGTAATTGGCAGTATAGTCTTACACAAGATTGACGCTTTAGACCACGGAGCCACCAATCCAGGTCCATGGACCTGAAACCCCCTTGCCCCCCACATTTAAAATGTATTTATCCAAATTCTCCTTTGTCCATACAATGTTTTAGTAAATGTTGATATTAATATGTGTAGAAAAAAATATCTATTGTAAAAATATATTTTTATATATTTTGGTGAACAAATTTTGTTTTTTTATAAAAGTATCCAACATACTGATCCTGACTCGTGATCCTTTTCCTCCCAGAAAGTTAAACTAAAACCGAGCTTCCCATTTATATGTGGATTGTATATTATTCTATAGGAAAACAGTGGAATTGGGACCAGTAAAACCCTTTTACCTTAATTTGAAAAATATAAATCAACCTAAACATATATATTTTGAAACACAAACACAACTAAAAGATCCAAATTTGACTGTCATCGAATGAATGGTGAGAAATCCCGCATTTTGATGTGTTTCTGGTTCGATCGTGATATTCGGTGAGTTCTCGAGAGACTCGACCTCAAAATGACTGATCTTTATATTACCCTTCATTGTCGTGCTCTGTGAGCTCGACTGAGAGACGTAGATATCGCTGATAGGTCACTGAGCGTGGCTAATAGTTGAGTTTTAGCGCTAAGAGATTGAAGCACGATTAATATTAACACTCTGGAAGAGAACTTAATAACTACTTTATGTTGGCAATAACGGGTAAGAAATTTTTTTACAATAAAGTAATTGTGTTTTCATTGGGATATAGTTATATATTAAGTGTTACAGCTACAAATAAAGGTGTAAAATAATAATTTTTATGTTAGAAGTTTCTTATTTTCCAGTTAATTAAACGAACACTCTTTTATTTACATTGATGTTATTCTAGTAGCTGTAATTGAATAAAATTTATATAGACTAAATATTATTGATGCTAAACTTACTTATCTAGGAGCTCAAATGTTCATTGCAGCACCTACAAAAGTACGCCACACATCCCTATCTTGAGCTAGTTCTATCTAGTCCCTCTCATCACACCCTATCCCTATCTTGAGCTAGTTCTATCTAGTCCCTCTCATCACACCCTATCCCTATCTTGAGCTAGTTCTATCCTGTCCAACTCATTACACCCTATCCCTATCTTGAGATAGTTCTATCCAGTTCAACTCATTACACCCTATCCTTATCTTTAGCTAGGTATATCCATTCCCTCTCATTACATCCTATCTCTATCTTGAGCTAGTTCTATCCAGTTCAACTCATTACACCCTATCCCTATCTTGAGCTAGTTCTATCCATTCCCTCTCATTACATCCCATCCCTATCTTGAGCTAGTTCTATCCTGTCCAACTCATTACACCCTATCCCTATCTTGAGCTAGTTCTATCTAGTCCCTCTCATCACACCCTATCCCTATCTTAGGCTAGTTCTATCCAGCCCTCTCACTACACCCTATCCCTATCTTGAGCTAGTTCTATCCAGTTCAACTCATTATAACTTATTCCTATCTTGAGTTAGTTCTATCCAGTTCAACTCATTTCAACCTATTCCTATCTTGAGCTAGTTCTATCCAGTTCAACTCATTTCAACCTATTCCTATCTTGAGTTAGTTCTATCCAGTTCAACTCATTACACTCCATTCTCTATCTTGAGCTAGTTCTATCCAGTTCAACTCATTACACCCTATCCCTATCTTGAGCTAGTTCTATCCATTCCCTCTCATTACACTCTATCCCTATCTTGAGCTAGGTCTATCCTGTCCAACTCATTACACCCTATCCCTATCTTGAGCTAGTTCTATCCAGTCCCTCTCATTACACCCTATCCCCATCTTGAGCTAGTTCTATCCAGATCAACTCATTTCAACCTATTCCTATCTTGAGCTAGTTCTATCCAGTTCAACTCATTACACCCCATCCCTATCTTGAGCTAGTTCTATCCAGTTCAACTCATTACACCCTATCCCTATCTTGAGCTAGTTCTATCCATTCCCTCTCATTACACCCTATTCCTATCTTGAGCTAGTTCTTCCCAGTCCCCTTCATTACACCCTATCCCTGTCTTGAGCTAGTTCTATCCAGTCCCCTTCATTACACCCTATCCCTATCTTGAGCTAGTTCTATCCAGTCCCCCTCATTACACCCTATCCCTATCTTGAGCTAGTTCTATCTAGTCCCTCTCATTACACCCTATCCCTATATTGAGCTAGTTCTATCCAGTTCAACTAATTTCACCCTATTCATATATTTAGCTAGTTAAGCTAAAAGGCAAGATGTCAACAATAATAATGCTAAATTAGTTAATAAAAATTGGTTCCAACAAATATATCTATGTTTATTTTATAATTGTATAGGAACTCCTGTAAATCTTGAACTGCACGATTGAGTGTTTCATAATATAACTAAGAAACGCATGTGACATAGTTTGTAGGAAATATTTGATTCCAGTACTAATTGATTTGTTGTCCAACAACTTAAAATTAAATAATGTATAACATATTTTTAATTCTTAACTTTACCAGAAACAATACAAAAAAATCTGAAAAAAATAAAGATAAACTTTATTTTACAATTTATACTTGGTTAAAAGAGTGGTGTGGTATAATTTTATTGACTTATCTAGATATCCAACGTAAATAGACAGTAAAGGCAAATTATTATCTATCCAAATGAAGTCATATATTAAATCAAATGACATAATTTAACATATGGTTCAAGGTTTTGGGAGTATAATAGAAATTAAACTTTTAGAACGAGTGAATTTACTTCCTCATACCTACTACCTTAATATACACACTTTTTGACGCGGACATTAAGAACTAAATACTTTTTAATAAATGCTAATTTTTTTTTAAAAGCGAATGCATTCACCAAACTTTAGAACCCGTAGAAGATGACAGTAAACTTTTATTCGGATTTGACGGCGATGAAGGTGTCGGGTTTCTAATCCTAATCTGGTAAACTATGAAGTATTTTCCTACATTTTTTCACACTCTCCCTCTACGCTATCTTGGGTGGATTTCCTCTAAATGGTTCCTTCCTCATCTCCACCCTATTATTGGATGGGTGGTAGGTTACGGTAAATACACAGACAAAAAAACACACAGGTCCTATTAAAATTATAATTGAATATTTATGATTGGGAAAAAATAATGCACATCATTATATGAATTTATTAGTTCATGGAAGATTTTATTTTCTAGGGTTAGTTCAATTAATACAGTACATTTATAAGCTAATGATAAATTATTATAGTTTAATAGAGCCCCTACATGATCAGTCAGACTATCAGTGTTAATAAAGTAATAATTAATACTGACAATCTGACTGATTGTGTAGGGGCCTTAGACTATATTTAAACAAATGCAACTAGGACAGGGTCAGGAAGCGATGGCATCAAACTTACATATGGGATAAGTTGGTTCCTTTCTATGTTGCTCTTAAAATGCATACAATAATATCTGGACTCGGTCACGTATGTTTCTGTTCATGTTCTTTCCACCTTATTTTATTATTAAAATTAATGATGCGCAAATAATAATTGCTCTGTCTACTATAAATTACACCACTTACATTTGTCAAATTTACTTATAATTTTTTAATACATTGCATAATAGTTAAAATTATTTATTTATTCAAAACTTATACAGGAAAGAATGTAAATGTGTTACAAAAAATAATGACAATTTTAAAACCATTTAAGACTTGTCTTAGAGAAATGAATTCATTATAATTTTACAATTATAATATTTATTCCTCCAAAGGTGATTGAATTTATATTCATAGGGTCACCAGGCAAACACAATGGCGAGTGGGGCTTTGTGTCTAGCTATAGTTAATAACAGGTTTATATATCGTGGAAAGCTCCTGCAAACAACGTATTGACAGACCCTCGAGTCTGTGTGACGTCAATTTCTTGGCAAGTTATTTCCTGCCCTACTTACGCGTACTAGTAGTCGCCTACTTAACCTACTGGCTCGAAGTAAATACTTCTATCCAACTCTTCCTTCACGTACAGTCACAGCCTCTACAAATGTCTAGTAAGCACTTCTATCCAACTCTTCCTTCACGTACAGTCACAGCCTCTACAAATGTCTAGTAAACACTTCTATCCAACTCTTCCTTCACGTACAGTCACAGCCTCTACAAATGTCTAGTAAACACTTCTATCCAACTCTTCCTTCACGTACAGTCACAGCCTCTACAAATGTCTAGTAAACACTTCTATCCAACTCTTCCTTCACGTACAGTCACAGCCTCTACTAATGTCTAGTAAGCACTTCTATCCAACTCTTCCTTCACGTACAGTCACTGCCTATACAAACTTTTAGTAAACACATTCACTAAACTACTTAATGTAGGCTATATAATACTCTTGGTTTTACTTATCTTCGATTAAAACCCAATTCGATAGTCACATGGTCTAACGCGTGACTTTATTACAAGATTGGATTGCCAGCGACGGGATTTATCTGAGATAGAATCTCATTCAGGTGTAATTAAATTATTTTTCACTAAGGATTTACTAATTCCAGCTCACTCAAATGTGGTTACAATTTATCTCATATATATCTTCCCCATATATGTCCTAATATTATAAATAACATACCCCAAAGGTTTATAATAAGAGGCGCATACAAACAAATTTAGATTTAACACGTTCATTTAATCAAATAAAGTATTTTAGAAAGAAATGTATATTTAAATTTGAACAGATCCAATAAAAAATCCCTAACAATAGTGTTAAAGACATATATAATTTAAATATCATTCAAATAAACGTATTGCAAATAACTATTTGACATTATGCCTTGGCCTATATAGGCCTATCATTCTGGAAAAGTTAAATAAGAAATTTTATTTATTTTAATAAATATAAAATATACCAAATCTTTATCCTACCTTGCTCAAGCTATTTTAAAAGTCGTGCTCATTTAAAATAATCTGATTTCTAAGTGCAACGTCTTTAGTTATGACATGCACTTTTTTTATGAAATAATCTCACTTATTGATGATATACTTTAAAATTGGTGTATTGTTTTGTTGCCGTATTAACCTCATTGGTCAGAGAGCAAAAATAAATATAATTTTATATATACATTATTATATATAATATATAAATTAATATCGGACTTTTAATTAATAATTTTTTTATTTAAATAATGTTCTTTGCCCTCTGTAAAGCTTAATTTACTTTAAATTAACATTAAAATATTTAGCTACATTTCAAATCTATGATATTAAAGGAAATACCCATTTTATTTGTATAATGATTACAATAATGAAGACCAATGCCTAATGAAATATTTTGAAATCCAAACCCTCAACTAGAATATTATTTTTAAATCCTTACACTTTTTATACATAAACTAGGAAATAAGTATAGCTAAAGACTATAGCAGATATTTGTTCTAAAGCTATCAGAAATAATTGCAAAGACTCAAGGTTAAATTATAGACAAATTTGGTTGAAAATATATGCAATCAAACACTTGATTGAAATTGGTTGCAAAGACGTGTGCTCGAGGGTGTACCATACTGTACTGTTCACGTGAGCTTCCTAATAATTTCAAATATTTTATTTTTGGTTGAGATATCATTAGTAGACCTATTATCTTAATCAACTAATTTAAAAAAAAATCTGATTTGTGGACTTCCAATAAAACTCCCATTTCTGTGTAAATAATTGGTACGATAAACTGCACAAACTTTCTCCTGATTCACTTTAAAATATACAGCTTCTAAAACTCGTAAGATTTGTTGAACAAAATAATAGGTATATACATTGCTGTATAGACACTACACACACCAAAGATCATAAATGAAATAATATACACTGTTACTTTCTTACTATATAATGTTAGGATTTAGGAAAACTATTACAGGAAAACTGAGAAAAGAAAAACAACTCTGTCCAACAAAGAGCATAAGAATGAAGTTCATTTTTTAAGACCTGAATGGAAGGAACAGGAGAGAAATAAGAGAGAGAGGAGGGCAAGTAGAGGCATTTTTCCAGAAGGGTGAGAAGACTGGTGTGGAGCAGAGATATGCCAGACAAGTGCAAGGAAGTGATCTATAATGTCTATTACCTGCCAATATTGACGTACGCTGCAGAAACGTGGGTAGTGAAGGAACAGGATGGAAACAGAATGCAGGCAAATGAAATGAGATATCTGAGAAGTAGGATTTTTAGACAAAATTTAACAGGATGAAAAATGAGATAATAATAAGAATAGTAAAGGAATAGCCAGTCTAGAACAGGATAGAGAAGGCACGATTAAGGTGGTATGGTGAGAGGAATGGAGATGGAAATAATGTCCAGGAGGATGTTGTATATGGAGGTGGTTGGTAGGAGGCCAAGAAGAAGACCAAGGGACAGATAGCTGAAGGTAGTAAGGAGGAGTGTGGATTAAAGGCGGTGGAGAGGCTTATGGTCTAAACAGACTCAGCCAGTGGCTGATGATCATGATGGCCTAAATTAAAAATTAGATATATTTTTTTATATATCAGAAGCTCTTATAAAAATACATTTCAAATAAAATATGTTCATCTTTAAAAGTACTACTACAACTTTAAAATGATAGTTATTTCATATCTCAAATAGCTGCGGAGAAATAATGAAAATTGTAAAATTTCCCATGTGCAATGTAACCTAAAAGTAATTTTTATGAGAAAATGTGAGCTGCCATCCAGTTCATATTAATGTAAAGTGTCTAAATATAGAATTTAATCAAGATCATTAAAGCGAATTTCGAGAAAATAGATTTTTTTATATTTTTACCCTTAAATAAACTACACTTAGATTTAGGGTTGGATATCTAAATCCAAAATTCTGTTGGACACACCTTATGAAAACCACAAATACCAATCAGTAAACTAGTTTTGGCTCTAATCCAATACATACAGACAAATTGCATTGAGAAAACAACATTCTACTTTCTCTCGACACCTCAGAAAGAAAGTATTGTGATTTAAAAAAAAAATGAACTTGAGATTTTGATAAATGTCACTGTTTCATGACCCGATGAAACCAAGAAAGTGATTTTCGCATTGCCTTATGTCTGGCTGTCTGGGATATTATTTCATTTCACAAATATTACTAGTTTTTAGTAAATGTCTCTTTTAAGATAAAAACTAGAGACACCTCTGCGGTAGACTGTACCGTTTATTTGGTTTCAGGGGTTTATGAAAAGTCGACATTTATCAAAATCTTTAGTTAGATCTTTTTTGAGGATCACAATACTTTATTTCTAAGGTGTTTAGAGAAAGTAAAAATAATACCATATTTAATGAAGTTTTAATAATTTATTATCTAAACCTCGATAGACCCAAATTTTGGTTAATTCATATCTATCTGATCCAGGAATGTTTGCTGAAAATATCACTAAACATAATATATGCAAATGTCAATTTAAATTATAGGCCTATGTATCTAATGCATTTATTTCAAACATAATGATAGCTCAAGTCTACAAAGTATTTTTTATTTTACAACTATACAACTATTTTGTTTATAATTCATCATTACAAATAATTCATAATAAATGTTGTAACTATTTTAACAATTAGTGAGACGTTATGCACAACAATAAAGACGATGTATATCTGTATTCAGCATTAGTTACATTCCTATTCATGTGGGTTCTAAACGTTGCGTTAGTAGAAAATTTAAAGGCTTGATTTCCAATTCTGCTGTGGTTACAAATTTGGTCTTAACTATGTACTGAAGCAGATAGGATAATAATTTGTCTTCGTAGATAGCGATAGTAGGGGCTGCAGGCACAGTTAATTTCATTTATACAAAAGTCCACTAAACAACTATGATTTATATACTAAATAGTATTTAATGTTTGACTATTATGCAACACTTAGTAAAACATAGTTCTTTATATTTTAATTTTAGATAGTTCTAAATTCAGTCATCCTAAGAATCGAATTATAGAATTTCTATTATTAAAACCCATACACATGGAATAGAGTACAGATTCAGGTATTGTTTAACGATAACGGGGGGTCATTGTTCGAATCCTGCTTCAGTATATGGTGTTATATTGTCCCACATTCAAATGTTGGTATATTTACTCTAAATTTATATCATCATCCTTACCACATTATCGTAATTATTAAAACACTATTGTTTATGTCTGTACATGACAACCTGATGTCAATTCAACACAACTTAACAAAACCAAACCTTCTATTGTTGTGACATGAAAGGTTAATTTTTTTTAATTTGGGCTTGCTACACTTGGACGTGTCGTGAGACATGGTATATTATATAAACAATATATATTTAGATAACGTCCAATGCCAGATAATTTTAATTAAAAACTACGGGACCCTTTTCCTAACCTTTCTCCAATGCTAAATCAATATTAAATATTGACTACACAGATAAATGTAACTTGCCACCAACATTAAGAAACTTCTTCTTCTTAAATCTATGTGAATCGAAATAAATTTATAATATAATAACACGTATTATAAAAGATCTCAAATAGCCATCACATCAAGTATGTTTAGTAAGTTTGATCCAAGCTATATATATTATAGGGTGTATTTATTTAAACCAAGTCTTACTACACGTTAAGGTTATATAACCCAGTCAATAGAGACAAACAAATTACGATTAGCTTACAAAAAATGCGGGATTTCTGGTATTTAAAATGGTCACGTAGTTATGGGTTCTAATTGATTTTCTAAGTTTTAGACCTTGGCGCGCCACTACTCGCACCGCCATCTTTAAAAAATAGTGGCCTTAATTGGTTTCTTATCTGTATCTCCTTTTTGGTTGATTGGACTTATTTCTGTCAGAAACACCAAGGATCCAGCTTCTCAGGCTTTGCTCAAATTTATCTCATGTAAATGCAAGGTAAGATGCTGTGCAGCTTGAGGTTGTAGGCCTAAAATGCTCTATTAAATTCGGTTACTGCAATGAGCAAACATACGAAAACGCACCACAGATTTTAATCAACTCTGAAGAAGAAGAAAAATCTGAACACTTCGGTGAGATATTACTATTGTGTGAAGACAACAAAGATTTCGAATCGATCGATAATCACAGAAACAGCGATGAAATAGATGCCAGTCAACCTGGACTTTCAAAGTGGAGCAGCTCCCAATAATTGTCTATAGATTGATTTCAACTGTAGATTAGGATTACAAGGAATACCATGTATAAAAAAACTGGGCCAGTAGCTGTACCTCATGGTGGGGTGGAAATGAGCTGGTTGACATATTTTTATAAGGTTTTTTTTTATAAGGGTTGCAAAGAGTCGATACGTAGGACCAACTAGAGAGGAGGTATAGATAAAAAAAAAATTTAAGGTGGTGATGCGAGTGGCAGCACACCAAGGTCGTAAAGTCGGAAAACTATTTAGGACCCGGAACTACGTGACCAATCTAAATTTCGAAACTCCGAGATTTTTTGTCAGCAAAAACTACCTATTGAATGGACTAGTATGCATTTGTACTAATCACGCTAGTGTGTTAGGAGAGTGGAAAGTATCATTTTGAGAACGTGTAACATAATTTTCGTGTAGGGAGATTGGAAAAGCCTTTAGTAGAAAATATCTACAGAATATCCTACAGGTATTCGAACTTTGATCTCTTCATCATCAGCAGTCCCATTCATTGCGACGGTGAAGCCTTAGACCATTCACCTAAGAAAGCAAGTCCATACAAATTGATGGGTCTAAAATATTAGAATATGGTAACATTTGAACGAATTATTTAAATAGAGTATAGAGCTATTTCATGTGTTAGTAGAATTATTGTTGAAACTTGTTCTTCACTAGTAAGCACAAGAAAAAAATAGAGATGGATTAACGAGTCACAAAAATACTTCAGGTAGCCTATAACCTATAAATAATATACATTTAGCTAGTAATATTTAAATAACAGTGTATTATGATTTTAATATTCTTTCTAAATAATATTTTATTGACAATTAGTACCAAAAACAAGATTTTCATTGATTTCTCAACAATAAAATAAAACTTTCTTTTTTTTTTGCTCAGGAAATTAATTTATACTCATCACTGGAAATGTGTTGCCATCTAACTCCAATAGTTATTTATGTAATATTCTTGTGTGACTTGATATTCTCATTGTTTATTAATTAATGTAACATTCCAGTGGCACTAGAAAATGAATTCACCTAGTTCTTGATCTAGGCGGGGCGGCTGAAGATATCTCTCACATGGTAGTTAAAACCAGTTCAACGGGACTGACACACTAACATCAACGGCCTGGGTTCAATATTTGTGTTACATAATGAGATAAAACAAATCCTACTAGCCTACCTTACATAAGAATATAAATAATAAGTGGAGCATTGTGCTTGTTCTCAACATCTTTAATTGATTAGAAAAGTAGAGCTTAGACAAATTAATCTATAGTATAACGAGTTGAAATGAGTAATGTGTGTATAGTCTTTGGTTAGAAATATCATTTAAAATAAATGGTTCGAGACAATCGTACAATCTTTCTCATCAAGTGTAAATTTTCAATTACTCAGCCTATAGGTTATTTGTAAACCACCATCAAATGATTTGCATTTGTAGGAATAAATATATATATTCATATTTATCGTGAAAGACTATTTCTAGATACCCATTTTGAATGCAATCAAAGGGCATTTTCAAACTATCTCAAATTTTCTAGAATTCGTCATAAGTAATTTTTTGTTTAGTTTTGTAAAAACAAACAAAAATTATTTATTACCATGTAACATAGTCTCCAAATACTTTTTTGAACAAAATTGCCAGAGTTAGTTTCAAAAATTCTCAATTTTTCAAAAATCAATTATTAGTAAAATAATATTAAACTAATATTTTTTGGAAAAACTAAAATGTATTTATTTAAATATATATGTATATATATGTATAATGCAAATAATTGACATACAATTTTTTTATCCCAATAGCTATAGCCATTTCTTAAAATATTAAAAAAAATTATATTCATGAGTAAATTATTACTCTTAAACATATTTCCACCCAAGAAACAAGTAAACTATATAGTTTTATTTTTTATATCAAACAGTCCCTTGATACACATTTTAAACTAAATCCATAGTGCAAATTTTAAAACATGTCGAATTTTCAAAAAGCTAATTTATGAATAATAATTATCCTAGCCTTATAACATCTAAATATCAAGTTCTAAACAAAATTGATCAAACAGTTTCAGAACTGTGACCACGGACAGTCATGAAGGAAGACATGGGGACAGGCAGAACTGTAACATACAACTTTTTGAATTTGGAAGCACATGAAACATAAAGTTTTATCATAATTTTAAAGCCAAAAATGTTCACGTCACAATATTTCTCTTAATACTATGATAAATTACAAATATCGTAATAAAGATATAACTGTAGGTCCTACCAGTTACCACCCACATTTTCGGGCTGTTACAATATTAACTTACATTAAGGGAGCGAGGGTGATGAAGAAAGAGATTTAGAGGAGATTTATCCTAATTTGCGTAAAGAGAGGATTGAAAATCATTTACGAAAAACATCTCAATATACCTGACCAGGGTTTTAAATCTCCATCCCCGTCATCAAGAAAAAAAAAGACTACGGTAAGCTAATGCCTTTAAACATATATTCACTGATGTGGGAATATAATAGTTATAGCACATTCTGTTTGAAAACATAAATACTATAGATACATACATGTGTACTTAATCACATATTTTCCTTACGGAATAGGAAGGTAACTTTACATATAGCTCACAAAACAACTATATAATTAATACATCCTTATCAACGTTCCCAAAACATCCCTATCCATGCATACTCCCTTCGCTTCAACAAAATCGATACACCGAGCTCTTTTATCACTTAAAATTTAATGTTTCTCTTATTCATACATTAATCTATCACATTAATCACTTCTTAAATGGCTTACTCCTTATTTTTAATCCACACATTTTACCTTCATATATTAGCTTCGTCCCTCGAGCCACACTTAGCCTAGCAACATGCCCAAACCAACTTAAGACGCCTTTGTTATATTGAGCTATTTTATTCTCTTTCAAACCACATTGATTAGGCACCAATTTATTACTGACCTTGTCCATACCTGATTTTACACATACATCTCCTATATATCTCATTACAACCGCATTAACCTTGATTGTTACTTTTCTCCTGACAAACCAACGCTTCAAATCCATTAAACAACGTTGGCACGAACATATTTTATTCATTGCCATATTGGTCGCTTTCGATACAACTTTATTCTTTGTAATAGTTCACATACATCCAACGAATCTCCGAGATGAATTCATCCGTATGAATATTTCACCACATATCCTTCCAATTTTATAAAACTTTCTGCTCATGTACACACAATCAATCAATTGCTATAACAGTTTCCATTATTACTAAAATGACCAACAATAATTTCCTGATCCATCCCAACCAAAAATTATTATCTAAATTTTAGAAACACTAATTCGAAGATCCATTTTGCTTATTAAAACACAGTCTAACGATTAAACGTTTCCTGTTAATCCTTTTCTTTCTCAGCAATTAATATGGCATCATCTGCTTAAAGCAGCCATCTCACGTTCACATTATCTATTTGCATATCAACCATGTCCTCACAAGCATCCCTCCCACACTTATCCATGGAGACATTAAACAACCATGATACATAATAGAACCATGTCTAACATTATGTTCAATGTCAAACCATTCGTTCAAAGCTTCAGCCACACCAACACGTGTTTTGCTTCCATCACACACTGCCATAATTACATTTACTAACCTTGCTTTCCCATTATACTCTCTTATTATATTTCATATTCACCCAATAGTACACTATCTCCTGATCAACAAATGCCCAGTACACATTCTACCTTATTACCATATACTTCTCAATCAGTTGTTGCAATTCAAATATCTGATCCATGCAACCTCTACCTGACATGAAACCACATTGCATACCCCGAATCTTGACCGCAGGTATTTCACTCACCCTCTCAATTAAAAATCTCCCAAAAACTTTACCTGGACACTCAACGAACTATTAACACTATAATTATTGCTTTCACTCTAACTACTTTTGGCCATTGTACAAAGGAACAATGACAGCACTCTACCAGTCATTAGGAACATTCAAAATACCAGCACACACATTGAACAACTCACACAATCTGGAAACTAGCACGACGCCCCCACACGTAAGTGTTTCATATGTGATCCCATCTAAGGCAGCAGCTTTTCCATTCTTTAACACTTTCATAGCTTTTTACAGCTTCGTTAATTCTTTCCCTCATTATAAAATGTTCCCTATTTTATACTACACTCTCTAATTTTTCAACATTCAACTATTCAAAACATTCCATCCATCACTTTCTTATACTTTTTCATCCCAGATTCTAAAACAATGTTCATTCTTCTTTTTTCGTTCTCCTAAACCATTTCCAGAACTGATTCTTAATTCCTTCAAAATCATTCATATTTATTTTTCTTATTTGAATCTAATTTGTTCCTTGCTCCCTCTTACTACTATCTTTGCCTTAGTATTCTTCTCTTTTTTATGTCCCACAACCTCTTACGTTCTCTTTCACTCTTCATACCAAAAATTCATTTTATCCCACAGATTCTCTCACCTGCTCATTTCACCACGCATCTTTTTTAAAGTTTCCCACCACTGAAGATTCACACACATCTTTTGCACACTCAACCATGGATTATTTTATTCATTTCTAGGCACTTTCTATATCATTTGAATTTATTTCGAAATTCCATTCATGCTCTTGTAAAATTAATTTCTTTTTCATCAATTTTTTATATTGCGCTCTCACACTTTCATATTGACATTTTTCCACTTTCACTCTTAATTTCTAAGCATTCTTGTTCAGCAACCTCATTAAGTTCTTACAAATTCAACTACTGAGATCACTAGGAAGTGATCCGTTCCACATTCCACTCCTCGCACAGCCCTAGTATTCTTTACCTAAGTTTCTAAATTTCTCATCATACACCACAATATCGTTCTCGAATCACCCATATTTTTATACAAGTGAATATCTTTGTGCTTAAACTAAGTGTTGATTCAAATAAACCTTTTTTTAAATACAGACTCACAAATTAATTACCATTGTCGTCTACTCTGTTGCACCATAACTTCCTAACACTCTCTCTGAATGATCACTTTGGGTACCCAACCATCAATTCCTATATCTTAGCAGATAATTATTTTACTCTGATCACATGTATTCAAGACTTCACTGAGCTCCACTATTACATTCTCATCTTCACCCTCCCCCGGGGCATAACCAGCAACAAATATAATTTTAAGAATTCCTATATTCATACGTACCCATATAGCTCTAGATGGCACCAACTCATTTCTTCCCAAGAAACGCAAAGCTGTTGGCCCTGGCATTAATCCTACTCTCTGACCTCCCCGTACCCATTCATCCATACCTGATCACAGTGCCAGGATACCATCACTCGTCAGCAAAACATCGTTCTCGTTTCAATTATTTTCACATAATCAAAGAATATAAATTATTCGATCATTTATTTCCTCTAACAGTTCATTCTTTATATCACATACTCCTCTCCTATTACACGTTCCAATATTATATGTTCTCGCCAGATTGTCAACCAGAGATGACCTTCAATTTAACCTCAATTGCCCATAATAGCTTTGGTCATCCGAGAATAATAGTGTAAAGTTTATTTTAGAAATAAGTTTAGATCATCATCTTATGTATAAAATATATATTTATTTCTGTGTATTTGGTTGTAACCACTATAACACCAAAACCCTCAAACCTATAAAACTGAAACTTAGTTTAAAGACCTATTCAGGAGAACATGCCTTAGTGTAAGTTTTTTAAAAATTGTATTTACTTATATTACGATTCTGATGGCTTAATCCCCCTTATTTATTTGTTTATCGTATGACAACAAATTGTACTTAGTAAAAAACACTTATAGTACAGAAAACACGTAATTATAGAAACATTAATAATATAGAAAAATAATAATATAGATTAAACTATATATCAATACTAATTGTCAATCCAGTTGATCTTTTCTGGAGGGAGCCTTAAAATGTCTTTCATATCGCCTGGATAGGCTGTGATATTGCACTCTTGTACTAAATGTTGGATGGTTAGGCGTACTGCCTCATAGCTATAAAATGGATGAAGTACTTTGCTCTATTTGAAAAGAGAGACCCTACCTTTGTGTGTATCCTGTTTTCAGATAGAAACCTGCTGGCTTATCGCGGATGCTTATGTTGGAGTTAACGTCTGGTGGAGCTTGTTAGGTCTACGTCCAATATACATCATATTCTTTATGGAGAAGTTTTTCTCCAGTTCTAATTATTGAGTGTCTAGATTTAATTCTTCGCGATATAGCACTTTGGATATATTCATGGATAGGAAGGTTGGAAAATAGCCAAGATCTTCTTGTATTAACGGACTTTGAAGATTGGTGGCGGAATATGACTTAAGGTTGGAAGCCAGAAGTAAGGTTTGGTCTTTAAGAAGCCTGTGGTAATAATACTGTGTATTTTGCTGGCTGTCCAGTTTATATATTTGGCTGCTGTTCATCCACACCGCAGCACAATATTCTGCTGTAATACAGACTAGTCCAAAAGCAGCACATTGAAGATTTGTAGCTGTTGACTCTCATGTAGTTACACATAGCTTTGGGAGGATATGGTTCCAAGCGCAACGTTGGATGGGGTTTTTTCCAAAGGATCTCGGTTGGTCAGAGATCTATAAAAAATGACACCCAAGTACTTTGGGTAGGAGTTGTGTCTAACAGGGCATCCATTGGAATAGAAGCGTGGTCAATAATGGGTGAATTTATTATCTATATTGAAACATGAGCAATCCATTTTACTTGGACTGAATGTGAGTCGCCACTTATTTTATTATTCCCACATTCTCTTTGTCTCCTTTATAGTCTTAACTCTGATTGCTATAGCCAAATGATCTGCATATACAAATTTCTTGCTGATAGTTTCTGGGATATCTGTTGTTGAACAGAATCAGTGCAAGTACATGGTTCGAGGTGTTCTTCGGTCAAATTCTGAATAATAACAGTGAACTATTTATTTTATTTTAGTCTAACTTGGAACCCAAAGCATATATATCAACCTCAAATCTAAGTAGAAATTACAGTTACATACCTTTTAAAGTTTGGTTTGGTTGATTATTTCGTATTTTTCATTAGTAGGTAATAAAAATTTCTTTGGAAAATAAGATTTTAACAGCTAGCGTTTCAAAGGTTTATTTAATTTTATCTTATATTTACATAGATAATTATTCATACAGACGATTTATTTTATTTCCAAGGCAGATACAGCTTCAGGTTAGCAAAATGTCATAATAATAATATTAATAAGATGTTTATTTTTGTGTTAACACTAAGCATTCTGGACCAAGAAATTTGGTACAGATACTTCCTAAGGAGTTCACCTCAGGCATTTTTTTCATGATTTTCATCCAATAGATGCCTAATGCCTTAGACCACATGATCACCAATTCATGTACTTAGCATCATACGAGACATAAATAGTGGAAACTTTTCATGGATCTACATTTTTATGCATACTTAGTTGGTGCTTCTACAAATATTGCATGCCAGACGCATTATATAAAATTATTGCTGTAGTGAGTAGCTTGAAAACTCAGGATAGTGAATATTAGATTGCAACGATTGGTATATTTTTTAATTGAGTATATAAACTTTAAGCTTTAACACAGTAATCACTGGCTTTTTGGTTTGAGCTGTTAATAATAATACATCTAAGATGGAATATATTTCCTATTCTTTTTATCACCCAGGATAGAGCTCAATCTTAATTAAAAACAAATTACACACTAGAGCTAGCTACTCCCAGCAAGCACCTGACACTTGCAGCTAGTGTATGTCAGTCACGGTTGTCATACATATATAATTATGTAGATTTCTATTTTTATAATACATTAATTAATTGAACGTTTCTGATTGTTAGAGGTATATGCTTTTTGTTACCTAATGGAGCTGACAAAATATATTTTAAAATGGCATCATTTCTACCCTTTTAAATTTGGCTATGTATACTGATAAAATACTATACACGCTTTAAATTGAAGAAAATCTTTTGAGCTTGGTAGGTCAACGTACACCTATTCTCTCCTCATGAATCTTGAAGATATTTTTGAAGGGAAAAATACTTATACTGCCATTTACAATGGATACTCATTTCAAAGTAAATTATGTTTTGCTTGATATAAACCTACGTTTGACTAAACATTCGTTATCATCTCATTGTATTTAAGAGCCCAGTTAACGTTTCCATGGATATAAGAATAAAGTCATTGCCAGCTACTAACGAATGGTGGCACGAGAAATGAATTGAAACTGTACCTATCTCTGTAGATCAGTCAACCCTACAGTGACGCCAGATTAATCATTACCTAGAGTCTACCCTCTAATCGCTCCCCTAATAACGGGATAGGAATGTGGTTTTAAAAGCTTTCTGTATATGTATAATTAATGTGATGAATATGCATGTGACTAAATAACTTTGTTTTATACTTCAGAGAACTGAACGAGCTGAGGAAGCCTTCCTCTGACAACCCAGAGATCTTGAGGTTCTTCAGATATATGAAGGCAGCGAAAGATGGTCAAGATGGCCAAGATTGCTTCAAGTTACACCCTGGGTGTATCTCTGAAGGCAGTGGGAGTACCAACCCTCCAATGGTGAAGACCTTCAATGACATCAACAAACTGGTCCAGGCTCGTAGGATGGCATGATCCTTTGATAAGTAGGATCAACCCTTCCTTGGTGAAAACTTCAAAAAACTAGTCCAGGATCTAAGAATGTTATGATCCTTTTTTTTAAGATATATCAACGTTCTCATTCATAATATATCAACATATTAGTCCAGAACTGGATGATTGCATGATTTTTATCTCAGAACATCAACAAACTAGTCCATAATGGGAAAGTGGAATGATCTTTCTTCCATAAGCATCAAGCTTCCCTTTAAGAACACATATAAAAACCAGTCACAGACCTGGATGATGGCATGATTCTTTGCCCAGCTGCATCAAACCCCCTATGTGGAGGATACCTTCAACGTCATAAACTAGCCTAGGCTAGGATCATGACATAATGTTTCGCTCAGTAGCATCTTCACCAATGACTTAAATAAACTATTACACGTTGGGGATATAGCGTAATCCTTCATTTAGTGCATTTACCCTATCTAAGATGATCTGATCTATTTTTTTTTCTTGTTTTATAAATAAACTACTTGAAAAAATACCATTAAAAGTGTTAAGAAAGAAAGCTTGTAAAGCAATTCTGTAAAGAGGGTCAAATTTTTCTCACCTTACACAAAATAGAGATGAGAAAACCACAGCGCAGATTATATTTTGTATGTCATTAATAAGTCTTAGTGTAAACTCAACACTTAATGCAGTTTCATGATATATCTAAATTCAGATCAAGGTAATCAATTTATCATGGGCTATTTCAAGTTAGAGGAACTAATGGATATTTTTTGTTTGTGCACATACCATCGTGACAAAGTACATTTACTTCTAAATGAATACGTATATTTTATGGTTTGATCAATAAATAGGTAAATATTTTTATATCAAAAGATAGTTGCTTATTTTTATAAATTACATGTTGGCTGGTAAATAAATCCAGGCAAGTAGGTATTTAGCTAGAAAATACTTTAAACTACTTTTATTTACTGGGAAATATACTTTTGCAAATCAATATAAATTTATTAAAGTGTTTTTTTGTCCAAACTTGACAACTTTTCACTATATAGTAGCTGAATATCGAAATACAAAGCCAGTAAATAGCTGTTTTAAAATTGCCTGAAGCTATTCATAAAATATGTTTTTTAAATTAGTTGAATGGAATGAAACATACCCTTAAGGTAAATATATTTATAAGCATTCAAAAAATATTTAATATTGTAACAAAATAAAGGATTAAGTTGAAAATAACATTGATCATGTTAAATTTAATTTTTAAAGTAAACATTATAAAAATGGGATAGTAATATCCAATATTTTTTGTCTGATATAATCTATAAAATATAATATTACTGATAGATAAAATCAATAAGTCTAATTAATCATTTTTATCATAGCTATATCATAATTGAAAAGGTATATGTTTGAAATTCAAATACGTAATTCAAAAACAAAATAAATCATTTGATTCCACATAGTTAAGAATACAAAACAATTATTCCTGAAATACCAAATAGTTTTTAAAAATTATTATTTATTTAATCAATATCTAACTATTTCAGAGCAAAACAACGTTATTTAAACAAAAAACTAGTTTAAAATTAAATAATTTATTTTCAAAGAATCAATATTTCAGACCTATTAAAAAGTCTATAGATAATGTGATAAACACTATATTAACGAAATCGTGCTTTTAAATAATAGTAAGCATAATGAAAAATAAGTAAAATTAATTTTTAAAATTATTATAAATCAAAATAAAACATAATTTAAATTATTTAATTTATTTAATTTCATTAAAAAACATGTTTAGCATATTAAAAATTTATATTTATTAATTTAAAGGTATATTACAAAATAAAGTAAATAAGCTCAAAACATTCTCTAATGAATTTCATTATCATCATCAATCTATATTTTTAAGAAATCATTACGATTTATTTTTCTATACATATCTTGCAAATGTTTATTTTAAAAAAATAGTCCAGATCTGTTACAATTATATAAGGTTTGGATTAATTTTGCTAATCAGGAGTAAATTAGTTCATTTTTATAATTATTAAAGGTATTTTGATTCAACACAGTTAATTATGGTCTCATTAATAATAAGTATTTGGTTTTTAATTTCCATAAATTGTAAAGTCGGAAGCACCAGGTAAGTAAAGATACATCATTCTTAGAGTAGCAGGATTTAAAGTTAACAACTGTAAACCATCATTTTTAAATACACTAAAATGTTTGATGTTTAAAATTTGAGTTAAAATATAATTATTTATAGAAAAAAATGTGATATTCAATAACAGTTTCAAACAGAATTTTATGTCATAATATTTGTTTATATTACATGTCTTTTAGTAAATAAAAATTATAAATCTTAATTGACAGAGTCCTGGCATATTTTAATGATTGATTTTCAATAAAGAGAATGTAATATTTTAACTTAATATATATAGTTTTCTTTGTTTGTATTTGGTTTGTGGGAAATATCAACACAAAATTTTCATACATTCAAAACAAACGTCAAACAAACGTTAGATATGTGTAAGTACTTACATCATCTAATAATGTCTGTATTTTTATAAACTTTATTTATAAGTGTGATAAATTATTTACTAACTGATTTGTAAATTAAAAACTTTTGTAAATTATTGTATTTAGGGAAATACCCTGAGAAATTTATTATTTATTTTATTTATTACTTTGTTAATTTATTTAAATATATTGTAAAATATAAATTTCCATTTATTTGGTCACAAATAAAATGCAGTTTGTTTTATTTTAAACTATTTAATATCTCATATTATAATTTTACATGTCCATTTACGGTAATGGAAATAATGAAAAAAACAGCTGAATACCTTTTGAAGTATGGACACTGATAATAAATATTGGGAACCCAGGATATAGGCAAAATAGTATCTTCGAACAAAAACCCGATTTTCCTAGCGAATTCCCAACTTTTATGCTGTGTATACATTGGAAACCCAATCTTTATTATTACTACTAAAATATTTCTCTTTGGTTAAAAATGTTAACTAATAAATCATTAATTTAGTGTTATGATGAAAAATATGAAAGCATTTGTGATTATCAAACAAACCAATGATAGTAGGCCAAAAATATATAATTTTGTTTGCAATTTTTTTCTTTATCTTTAAATATTTGACTCTTATCACAACATGGCCGTCATAGTTAAGGCCCTAAATCATATTTTAATGAGATTCCTTAATTGAGAAAATTCATTTTCTAGACTGGGATTTTTTTTTTTTGTTTTTGTAATCTTTTACCGTAAGTCTGCATTTAGATCCCTAAAAAATTGACAACAATTCATTTGTAAAAGGTTAAAAGTCAATTTTGCCAAAGATTTTATTTCATTTTGTATCGCGAGCATATTATACATTTAAAAACGATACAATTATCTTAAAATTTGATTTAATATGTATTAAGGCTTATAAATTAAAAAAGATAAATTGAACTTGGATATATTACTACTTTTATATATAATTTTATAGGCTTATTTCCAGTTACTGAAATAAATAGAAAATGGCTTAACCAAACTTGACCATATACACAAATTTTAAAGGCTAGGGTCAAACATAATTTATTCCATAGATTTTCCTAGAGAATATTCAATATTTTACTTCTTTGTAAGCAGTGGCTCATCTGTACCGTAGTTCTTTGTTTACATCACCATGGAAACCCTGATCTGTGTATCAATGTACATCGGTAAATAGTATATTTATCTTCGGTAAAACAAAACAACTCAATTCTCATGTAAAGGGTATGGTGAAACAGATAATGGAGAGAACATTCATAAAAAAGTTTGTTCTAATGGGTTAACGAAAGGAATATCACAACCTTTCCTGAATCAAGCAATAATTGTCTAATGCTTGTAGCCATTATTTCTTATTTTTTAAAGTTATACCTCAAACACAAAGGCTAAAATAATTACTTAATCTAAATGGTGACGCTAGGAGAAAAATTTAAAATAAATTTACCCACATAAGTTTTTAAAAATTTTGGTGGGTTATTCATAAAAGCACATCTAGTAGTTTGACTAGTTTGAACATAATTCTAATCAAACCTCTCCAACCCCTTTACCCCCGCCAACGATACACTAGTTAAATTAATATCTAACAATTGGGCCATCTTGAATGGTTCAATTTGCGATTAAATAATTGCAATTTTAATTTTGAAAGATATTAGTCACCCCCACATGATCTACTCTTGCCAAAAATAGACATGCATGGGCACAACATTCTGTCTCAAAACCATGATTGTTGTGTAAAGTTAAAAGTGTTGTTAAACACTAATGCTAAAAATAGATAAATTAAAATATTTTAAAATTATTTTTCACCATCACGAAAATATAAACAAATTTATTTAAACCAATGCAATCCCTGCTGGTCATTTTTTTTGTCATGGTGAGGTTCCTCTGTATGCCACCAACATATTAAGCATCCTGTAATCCGTTTCATTATTAAATAAATAAAAGCACTCACAACAAAGAAAATGAACACATTTTGAAAATACCCAAACACCAAAAGTGGAGTTAAAAAGTGTGACTTACTTGCTAAGGATAATCTTAGAAGAAAAGGAATTCTAATCCTTATACGCAAAACTTGGCCAAAATTAACTGTACCATCTTTCGTAAAGCCATAAAATGAATATGAACTGATACGCGCCAAGAAAGTCCTCCCCGAGTGAGCCACCGAACCCCACTCCAAGAGGAGTTTGTGAGTCTAGGAAACAACAATAGATAGCGTTACTGGAGGCTATGGAGATTCATACACAATGGATATATTTTCTGTAAGTAATACAAAAATGTAGAAACAAATATAATGAGACTGTAGATATTATATTTTGTCTTGTTTAGTTATATCTTGTTAGCATGTACAATATATTGTAAGTGGTTATATGTAGCTGGTGTGTTTTTATGTTCGTTTGTGAACCCTACCAGGGTAGTGAAGAGTTTCCTAAACAAGTTTCTTAGGGACATTGTGAAATGAGTATTCTCAAATTTAGTAGTTTATAAACTTGAGAATTCGGGTAATCAAATGAGAGTCCTTGGCCAGTTACAGGGTCACACCCTTGGCTGGCTGCCGCTCAATCATTGATCTAATAAGGTTACGCCTCTGTATCCTTGCCCTTATAAAGAAACCGAGTCCCTAGTAGGCTACTTCACAACATTCTCACAACCTTCCTCGAACCTACTCAGAACACCACTCCATGACTCATTCAAAGGGGTGAGAAAAAAATGTAGGGAATAAGACAGTGAAGTTCACTGTTGCCGACTACTCAACAACAATCTCCACCCACTATTTCCTCTTGCCTATTTCCTCAATACGCCCGATTCTCATTCCCCTTCTACAGCCACCCTTCAGGCCCCTAGCAACAATCATCCATATTGATCCCCTGGAAACACCTGAGCTGAGAGATCGCTGACATTCTCAGACCAGAATCCGCAGACGAAAACTAGAATAGTCCACACAATCCAGTAAGTTCAGCCTCCACATCTCACCCCCTCTATCTGTTCTCCCCTCCCACGACCGAACCCTCAAAAACATCGCAACATAATAAGACAACAGAGTCAACTCACCCTAAACCCTGACATAACAAATGTTTAACATAACAAAATATACCATTTACAGGAATGTGTTTTTAAAGTATGCATTTATTTATAAAATCAGTCATTAAATATAATATTTCAACAACTATATATATTCTTTGCTACGTTGATTTTTGTTTTCAGGGGTGTAATATAAATTTTGTTTATAGTTTTACTATAAAAAATTGAAGGAGAATATATCAAGTTTGAATTGTCTAACATTAGTGTCTTTACTATTACAGATCATATTTTGGTTATACTGAAACATATACAACTCAACCATTAAATTAAATCACTAATTAATATAGTTTAAAAACTATCAACATTAGAGCAAACAATATTTATATGAATTAATTATTTTTCTAAAAGTTTTTTAATTAAAAAAACACAAAATATTGTTATCATGATAGATCACACACCTATTCCGGCTCATCAACTTCACTATCATTTAGAATAATTGAAACGCCAATACTTACTGCTGTTGGGGTGGTTTTAAAAATCTCTATATCATTTATGATACAAATTATGACAAGGAAGATGTTCCCTCATTAATTACTTACTATAAGAATAAACTATATTTTAGTCTGAATATATGAACTGTTTTTATTTAGAGCTTTGAGAAACGAGCAAATATATGTGAACGAACGCTAAGCCTCTATATCACGTATTTTGGCAACAATATTGAACACTTTGAACCTTTTTATACCATTTAGAACACTAGATGATGACATAAATTTATTATACTGTACTTTAAGATAGATGGCTTTTGTGTTCTTATATTTTGTTCTTTTAATTATTACTTTATTCACGGACGTCTCTTTCATATTTTAAGTCCTTACCTTACATGAGCTTAGGTTATCCGAGCATTGATTTACAATTCGTATTGTCAGGTCTATGCTTCTTTTAGAACATTATTAAAATTATGGGAGTTGGAAATGAGCTCTATGGTTTTAAAGAAGTCTCTAGGACTTCCATTTATAACGTTTTTAATAATGATTTTAATTCCAGTAAAATGAATCTGAAAATTTGACTTTTCACTTACAAATGTGTGTTGCTACCAGAAGGTAGGTTGAAGACGTTAACCCAAAGCCAAGAGAATCCAGGAGAATCAATGTGGCGAAATCCCAACTTTACTTTTAATTATATTAGTTGTTCAAATCTCACTGAATTTTTCTATGTATTGTTTCAAGCAACCATCTTCAATTTTGTGATTACTAAAAACTAGTTATATCTGCAAGAGGTTTTGATCACCGGTGAAATAAAAAAAAATCAATAGCTACATAAACTAAATGTTCTCATTCAAATATACAATTAAAAATGTATTCTCCAAATTAATAATTGATATTAAGTGATTTTCCACTATCAACATTTATTATAATTTTATTAACTGTAGAAACTTGAAATCCTATAAATAACAAAAAATATAGATAATCCTTCAGACTATAAGAGGATATGTTATATCTGTAAGGGTCTCAACTTAGTAATGTAGAATAGTGTTCCCAACTTATGCCATATCTATTAGTTTAGTTATATAAGACGGAGAATTCAGCAAGCTATTGAGAAGTGAATTTAATATCATATTACTGCAACCCAGCAATATTCGATGGAAAACTAGAGAGTACGCCAGACACTCAGTTCCACTGATACTCGTTGGTTTGACAGTATCTCAACCCATCTTGTGTGAGGGCTCAAGCTCACTGATTGATTCAGGTGATATACAGGCTCACGAGAGGGATTCCGAGACCAAGATGGCATGAGGAAGCAGTGGAGATTCCATTGGCAGCTGCTGAGTGAGCGAGGTGTTATAGGCACGACACGGGAACGTGGTTCGAGACCAGTTGTTCCCACCTCAGGTACCGCTTAACAAAGCCATACCACCAGTACTGATTGTGAGATTGCTTAGAGTAAAGCCGTACCACCATAACCAGGTATATGCTAGGGCGAGCAAGAGTCAGTGGGGTATACTGACCGGGTTGATTTACTGGTGACCAGCAGACTGTACCCGTTACTCAAAAAAGGGGGGGAGGTACAAAACAAACAAAAAAGGTTTAAAGGGAATAATAGGATTGAGCAGTGTGAGTAATTAATTTTGGAAAATTTTGGGACGTCATAAGTCTCCAGAGCACGCCACTCATCCCAAATAAGTGGCAAAAAGAACTATGATCTACCTCCAAAAAAAATCTTACTAACAACTAATATATATGTATATTTAATTGCAGATATGCCTAAATAAGTATACTATATCTATACCTAAGGATAATGTGATTACCAATTAGCATTAAAAGATTGCAAGTCCAAAATAATGTTTTATTTAACTTTATATTAACTAGTAACAACATATATAACGTAGGAAGATGGAGAATATTAATCAATGTATAAATAAACAAAGGTGAACTGCGCTTATAAATTTAAAGACCACAAAATGTAGTGTTTAAGAGCTTTCCATTATAATGGAAACGCGACAGCCTTGTGTATAAACAATAAAAAAATAATACTATTTAAAGGGTCTTTATTTTTTTTGTGCTTACACCAAAAAAAATTAAATTGATATCATAGGCCATAACCCTCCTAATACTCTAATTATAATTTTATGATAATTTGTAATTCTCATATACTTTTATAACAATTCACAAGTTTAATTCGACTTTTACAAAAAGGTAACAAGGACCAAAATGGTCAAAGAACCCTATATTCCTACTCTTATTTACAATTAATAACTAGATAATAAATAAACAATTAAGTTAAATCGTTATGGCAAATTTACATTAGTTAAAGATTTTCCTCTACATATGTCCTATAGACATTCCGTTCCCTCTTATTTATAATGCCCACGACATAGCTGACCTTAAATATCACTAAGATAAAGTTCTTCAATATTTCACAAAACAAAGCCTATAACATTAAATAGTTAATGTCCGTTATTATTACATATTCATTTCAAAAATAATTTAAACGCGAAGTTCCCTTCACTACGCAAAAAAGTTCAAATATCAAAACTATGATGATAGTCATATTATTATTTAAAGAGCCAAAAGGGAATTTAGAAAAGATTTATAAGGAATTAAAAAAGCCGAAAGATCAATTTTATCCTTACATTCTAATTATTTACTAAGCCTTAGCTTCACCTTTCCAATTCCAAGCCAAGTCCAAGAGTAAAGTCTATCTATTATGAACGGTCTTTTATATGGTGCATACGTTACTCGAACACGTAAGACGGATCACAAGGTCAACACGCAAAGAGGGGGGAGGGGGCATGGTAACGAGCACATTCTTTTGTTATCGAGAAGAACACTGGACGGCACTGGAAGCTTGTAATCGGTCGTTGAAAAGGCCGGTTGACGTTGAGCAAGGTGGCGGCCTCTGGCGGACGAAGTTTGACTCTCTGCTCGGGGCCAGCAGCTAGTGGCGTGACGGTGACGAGACTGAATGTGTTGTTTTGTTAGACCGAGACGGTGAAATAGGGTGAGTGTTGACGATGTAATATTGACTTGGCCTTTTTTACCCATGACTTGTAGCAAGGAAATGCTACAAGACTAGTATGTCTATTGGGACTCTCATAGCTCGCTGTATCTACTTGTCCCCTCCTATCTCTACCCTAACTCCTGTCCTATCAGTGTAAACTAAATCCTTCACTTAGTAAAACACTCTGTTAAGACCCCAACATAAGTGTCGTATTGTGACTGATTCACCCCCTAACCTCTACAATAGAATCCGCTCGGACATCACAAGAGGGTAGCGGCCACAAACTGGTGTCAGATGTGTGAGTGTAGTCACCATTTTGGTGTGTGGATTTGTGTTCTATGTGTAGAGAACTTACTCATATCAGGACCCGTACATAATGGAACAAAGTGTAGGATGCGATTAAGGAGGAAGTAGGACAGTCTCAGGCGCAAAACACTAGCGTAGCGAGGGCCACGTAACCGAATTATGTCACAAGAGTACAAACTGGGAGAAGTACGAGCATAACCATTTACATATATGACAAGATTTATCTTCTGTAAGGTAGGATCCATACAACATTCAACATGACTTCAATACGAGTTCACGAGGTCGAAACTGACCTATAGTCAGGTTTTGACAGACAAGTCAAGCAATTAGACGAGCTTAGGGCAAAGAATTAGCAGCTAAGGGCCAGCAAGGCCGAGAACACTAACCTAAATAGGTTCGAAACAATTCCTCCTCTGAATATTGGGAACTTTGCCCTAATTCCAACCATCCTTCTGTTTAATAGCCATGCTGAGGATAAATTCATGGTATTTCTTACGAAGATAGAACAAGCAGCCGTAGTATCATGATAAATTAAAGCTGAATATCTTGCAGTGACTAAGTTGAATCTGACATTTGAAAATCTAGACTGTGTTATTTAACCAGTTCTACTGGTGTTGAAGCTAACTACTTAATAGAGTTGAAGCGAGAGTTCATCAGTCATTTTAAGAGGAAAAATAGAGTTAGGCTTAACCACAAGCAGTTGGCCAGTATCTAACTCCATAAAGGTGAGAGCGCGGAGGAGTTTACTGACCACATACATAAAATCAATAACAATACATAATTATGAACAAGTTGACAATGCTGTTCATAAAGAAGCAGTGAAGTACGAAGCAGATCAATGAGCTTTGGATGCATTTTTAAACGCCCTAGCAGGGGAGTCAGTACGGTTGACGCAATTGACAAAGCTGAAGACCTTCATAGATGCATAAGAGGCTACTGTGGACTAGTTAGAGATCAATCGGAGACTGTAGGACTTAAATTTTACGTTTCTTCTTGGAGTATTTTCCAAAAGCAAGGAAACACAGCGTCTTAACCTTTTAGGCTATGGGCATGTAGCCAGGATGTGCATGAGGACTCCAAGACTATCGGAGACCACTGGACCGTAAGGACGCAAATACCCAAAGGACGTTGTTTTAGCTGCATTATACAAGGACACTATGCTAAGGAACGCAGACTTAAGCAGAAGGGACCTAGGGATAGCACGCCGTGCCCAAACACTGAAGGGATCAGGTTTGCCATTAACCCTGGTCCCCAGTAAAGTATGTTTCACCTGCACCCACATTTAAGGACAAGGGTGTTCAAAAGCTGATTGTTACATGTAATTATAAACAACAAGAATGTAGGCTTCTTTTTGACACCGGAACACAATGAACCCTAATGTGGTACAATGCTGTGGGAGTACAGGGTAACTCCAGCCAAAATATAAGATTTAGGGGTTTTTAGGTCAAATTGTACCAAACCTAGTTGAAAAAACTGTAGAACTAAGCATGGTTAGAAAGGTAAGCCCAATTTTAACTCAATTAGGGGATAGCAATATTTCACAGAACGGAGGCATCTTAAGACTCAAACTCTTGAATAATTACCCCACAACAATCAACGTAGGAGAGCATAAACTATACTTGGCAATAAGAGTAATGGACTAAGTTAAGTTAAACTGAAAAGGAAACCACATGGATCATTGCAGATGTAAACATGGAGTTTGCAACTCCATTACGCTCTGTAGAAAATGACCAGGTACCCATAATGTTTACTGACACTTGGAAAATCTCACCAGGGATAGGAAGCATTCTAAGGACCTAGACTAGTATCCCGAAGGATAAAAGACATGGTAAATACGTCTTTGTAGAGCAAGCGTTAAATAACGAGTACTTGGATGCCCAATGAAGTTATGTGTCACGTAGTCTCATCAAAAGGCCTAACAGACAACGCTTTAATCTATTACCAAATTAATTTTGGGTGGGTGGACCTGCGTGATGGGCCCTATTTTGGGTGTGGGACTGCGGCATTTTGCCACCAGTCTGTAGTTACACCAATGAGCTTGTAACTATCCAGAATTCCAAACTCTATTAAACTATTTTTTATTAATTATATTCGATAACCAAATATAGATTTATACGTTTATATATATTTTAACATGTCTAACACAGACTTTGGTGGCCTCATGGTCTAACGCGCTACTCTAGCAGTAGACTAGACTGCCAATGATGGAGATATCAAGTTTCGAATCTCGGTCGGATGTACTGAAGTTAGTTTTTCCAAACTGGTTTTCCATGCTCTCTCCACTCAAATGCTGCTACACTTTCAATGAATATAACCTTCTTGAACCCTAAAACCACTAGCGAAATTTTTTAGAAACAAAATCTATTCACAAATTCCTTGTTTATTTGAAAAAAATTTGAATCTGACCATCTACCTCAGGAACTTTATATCCTACTAAAAGAAAATATTTTGGCCGGACTAAATAATATTATATATAATATAAATTAAATAAAAATATTATATTACATTATATTATAAAAAACATATTATATATCTATATATAAATATATATATTAATAATTTTAAGATAGCATATAGAACAATTTTCTGCAAAAAGAAACCTTTTATTTTTAAAAATGTATAATTTTTATAGAATAGATATTACACTTACTGCCTGTATTACAAAAATTATACTCACTTACTCTAAAAATAAGTATTTGAAATTACAGTAAAACATATAGAAATATACTGCAAGAAGAGGTTTTCACCCAATTGTATAGAAAATATATATCCATCGATTTTAACCAAATTTTATAGGCTTACACACAAGTTTTACATTGAAGCATGATCATTTTTTAATCTATGTCTCAAATATCAATCACTTTCGTGTCAGGGATGTTCATAATATATACAAATGACTAACTATTTTATAATTTTAACTTAACACATTATATAATAATACATCCATTATACAACTTTATGCATTCAAAGTCCTTCACCCAAACTTCTGTAATGAACAAACTTAGTATTATGTTTTTAAGGGACCTCTGCTATAAATTTCGGTTGAATCCCGGTCGCGTGAACTGAGGTGTTTTTCCTCACGATTGCTCATTCCCTCCACGCAAATGTGGGAACACTTTCTCTTAATTACCGTATTTATTATCCACCCTACTTTAATATTGTAAATTTACAGATAACATCGAAGGATATTAAGAAGTGAAGCATTTCTAATATCACAAGA
>CABFWO010006699.1:0-18442 GCA_902155825.1 Timema genevievae | reverse complement strand
TTGGCACCCCCCCCCCCCGCCCTGTGTACAAGTGTTCTCGTAAAGCTCCCGATGGAGATTTTGATCCGTTAAAGAGGGAGTGCAGGGGACGCGCGACAAGGCCAGTGTTATTGCAGTTTTTATGACAAAACTTTTTATTTCAGCCAAATAAATAAAATACTGCTTCAGTAGAAACCTAGAGTTTAATTTTCTTCACGTGTTGATATCAACAGTTGTTGAATATCTGTCAAGGGTGTCCTGTAATTTAATGACAACTTTTTATCTTCATTTAAAAAGTGTGTCATCTAATGCCGCCTTGCTCGTGACAGATATTCAACAACTGTTGATATCAACACGTGAAGAAAATTAAACTCTTATGTTTGTACTGGAGAAATATTTTATTTATCTTGACCAAAAAAATATTTTGCTATAAGCACTATAAATACACTGGCCTTGTTTCGCGTCCCCTACATCCCCACCTAGCTGTCAATCTGTGCAGTAGTCCTACGTGTGTGAGAGACAGCTTGCACTGACGCGTTGTAAAACAATATTCTTGACAACCTTACAACAACAATACAACACGACCCGTTATTCTAATGAAGGGGTAGAGTAAGACCGCCATATACATGGAAGAACGCGCTAACTCGCACATTTTGTTTGAATGTTGACTTTAAATAAATGAATGGTACGTTGCACCACAAAAACTTTCTCTCTCTCACTTTTATCTTAATATAGAGACATTTGACAAAAACTCGTAAAATTTGTGAAACTAAATAATATACACTGTTGCAGAGACGATCCACCAAAGAGCATACATGTAATAATATACACTGTTACAGAAACAGTGGGAAAGGAGGAATATTTATGTCCACCAATGTGCATAGCAATCAAATATATATTTCTAAGTATTCCATAAAAAAAAGTAAATGTTTTCTTATAGATCGTAAACCATTGATTTTATAAAAATATATTTCAAACAAAAGAGTTTTATATTTAATAGTATCTCAAATATTTGAGGAGATGTGATCAAAATTGGAAATTTACTCTTACGTAAAGTACCCTCAAAGTCAATTTCATGGGAAAATGAGAGTTTCCATTTTGTTTGTAATGTTAAACAGTGCTTTGATACCAAATTTAGTCAAAATCGTTAAAGCAGATTTTGAAAAAATCGACTTTATTCTCTTTTTCCCCTTTCAGTAAACTACCCTTAATTTTAGGGTTAGATATCTAATTCCGAAACACTTCGGAAGAACCTTATGAAAGCCCTATATAGCAAGTCTTAGCCCGATCGGTAAAATAGTTTCGGCTCTAGTCCGAGGTATAGACAGACAGACAGACAAAATAGACAGACGGAAACCCAAAAACTTTTAATTCTGTTTCAAGGGGTCATGCATGAAACGTTGACATTTATCAAAATTTCTAGTTAGATTTTTTTTTTTTACGATCACAATACTTCTCTTTCCGAGGAGTCGAGAGAAAGATAAGAGAGAGATAAAACATTATATTCCCCCGGGAAACAATGACAGAAGACGTTGAAGGGAGGTGGGGGGCGAAGTGACACTCTTAATGGACTTGAATCGTTCTAGCTCAACGCGGTAAAGAGCTAAATGGGAGGAAAAGGCTTATTATTCTTTAATTCAACCCTTCATATTACACCACTTGACAGACACATGCCTCGCCATTGTCTAAAAGCAAGATGTTAATTAGGGACAATTATCAACAAATTTATTTTCTTAGAGTGATGGAGCGGGGGGGTAGGGGCAGTTCCTAATTAAGCTTTTTTTTAGCACCACGTCGTACACAACTTTCGGGTTATACGCTTATTTACTAATTACACTAATGGTCTTAGGGATTTGGTAGGTTATATTTATAGGAAGTGTAAAACCATTGATCCCATGTCAATTGTGGACATGTAAAAGATTAAAGAACCCTACAAGTTATGTGAAAATACCTTTCCGGGGAAAATTGGTCCTTTCACTCTCGCTCATAGAAATTATCGTGTGCTAATATAATCAGCCTGTTCAGAAAGTGCACGTTAAATACCTCCAATAAATTAAATACGTATAGTAAAAGAAAAACCAGTAACAAACTTTATTCCCACTCTGTATAAGAAATATTCTTGTCATAAAAATACTAAATCCTATTTACAAGTTACAAACATTTCTGAGATACTCATTTCTTGTAGGATTATTTGGTCTACTCAGACAGCATGGCGGCGCGGCTTCTTTCAAAACCTAGTTTAGTAGTCAGGTAAACTTGTAAAACACACACACACACACACTCTAGGTTTTTATCTACCAGCACGAGGCCTCTCCAGTGCCGTGATAGGAATAATTCCTAGTAGTCTCCGAGTAATATCACACACGAGAAAGTAATAAAGAGACGAGTATCTCTGTGAGGTGTGACGCGATGTCGGAAGATGGTAAATGTTTCCACACCGGTTCTTCTTCCTTCTCGTTGCTTCAGTCTGTTTGTCCACCTGTACATTCCAACTAACGGCCCAGCACGGACTGGGGATTATTTATTTTAAGGGCGTCAAACGAAGCTACAAGTTCAATATCTATATACACAGTTTCTGTGGCATTCTTTAAGAGGCGTGAAGAGAGGGGGGAAAAAAGTGAGAATAGAATTAATAGTTTTGTATGTTTGTTTTAAGCGTTTAAAAATAAAAAGTTAAAATTTTGACACCCACCTTATAATCACGCGGTCTAAGGCGATAAGCTCACGATATAATAGATTAATGGTGACGAGAAGTCGTGGTTCGAATCTCTGTGTCATCAATAAGCTTCGTCAACTTTTCTTTTGCGAATCTTTCAAGTAAATTGTACTACACATTGAAATGTCTTTATGAGTTAGAGAGGAGATGGTTTGTATTTGACTTCTAAAAGGGCCTAGAGTACAATTTTCTTAGGAAAGGTTTTACTTATCTGACAGCTAGAGAAGTTACTTGATCTAATTTCATGTATTCATACGTCAAGTCATGTGATCTGGAGCTGCCCATTTTATATAGACTATATGTATATATAGAGGCCTATATAAACATGTATATATACATGTATGTATGTGTACATATATGTATACATGTATATACACTAGAGTCGCGATTATCCGGCCCGGTTCTTCGTGTTAACAAATGCGTTTTAAAATAAACAAACCGGTACATATCCACTATAAAACATTTACTGAATTTATAATGTGCTCCATTTGACGTTCTATTTTCACTTATCCTTGCTTCGTAGCCGACGTTCCATTTCCAAAATAAACTACTGTATAGTAAAGATTTGAAAAATGTATTTCGTGTTTAATTTTTACTGTCCCCCTACAATTACTGTATTCATATTTTATATCACAATCAGAAAATTGGGCAGATTCTATTAAAACAAAGTTAAAATGTCCTGTGAAAACTAAAAAAAAAGTAGGTAAACCCAAAGTGAAAATTATTTACAATAGGATTCCGTATTATCCGGTTTTTCCGTTATCCGGCCTGGAATACCGTCACTTTAGGCCGGATAATAGCGACTCTAGTGTATATATGTATACATCTACAGTATACATATATGTGTATATTTACATAGTATTTATATAACACAAACCCTTAAAATAGTCTAATCTTCTCAATATTGGGAGCAAAAAAAATCAGTATATATATATATACACACACACACACACACACTAAGAAGCCCTTCCCCTGTACACACCATAGCCCCAACCACGACCCCACCCGGAGGAAGTCCCCCCCCCCAACAAGAATGAGTCAGTTGAAAGGTAATAAATGAATCTTCCTTTTGTTCGAGTCCGTCCTAAAGCCTGCGCCCAGTGTGGCTCCACTAATGACAATACCTGTTATGTAAATGACTGTCTAAGGACTATGTGACTGTTGTCTGGATGTATTAGTACTTATATACATATGTATAACCCCTATCCATCTTCATCTTCCTGCCTGGAAGGGTGGATAGACTCTTTACAAGGGGTAGGAAGAGTGTCTTGGAGGGGATGCACACAACCTGGAAAAATATTGGATCATACCCCGTACTCTTGGCCGAGTGGTTAGCATACAGTTGTAAAAATTGGGAGACGAAATGTTTTAAGGGGATGTATAAATACATGAAAGTAAATCTAATCTACCCGCTTCGGTAGCCGTGTGGTCTAACGCGCTACTTTCACTGTAGACTAGATTGCCGATGACTGCATGGAAATCGAGGTTAGAATCTTGGTCCAGATGAACTGAGGGTGATTTTTTTCCTAAACAGCTTTCCATTCTCCCTTAACGCAAATAAGGTTACACTTCCTATAAACATAACCTTTATAATCCCTAAAAAACATAAAGTGTAATTAGTAGAGCCTACACAGGCGTATAACGTGAACGGGTGGTAAAACGCAGTGCTAAAAATATACAAACATACTTTTATCGCGATCAACTGTGATAACATTTCAATTTATTATAAGTGCTACCTATTTCGTAGGTATTAACTATCTATGAAATATTATAGTTGTAGATCACGTGAAATTACGTATAAATATACGATCATTATTCAAGTAACTTTTATAATCACCAAAGAAAAGTTATTTCCTATCTAAATCGGAGTATAGAGACCCAGTTGACAACTGATAGCTCCAGTTGAACAGTTCTCAACTATCCGAGCAGAAGATAAACTGAATATAAACCTGAAACACGGCTCTGGCGGTGTATTTAGGAACTAGTATCCGGTGTGGAATCAATGGAAACACTTTGTCTATCCCTGACCACGGATTCAAAACGGTTTTTAAATTTTGTTCAAACGTGATATTTAGATATTATAGGGCTATACCACAACTTCAGCTTCTTTTTTACCCTAGCCGATCAATTAAAGGTAGTTTTATGATGAGTAATTTTTTTCGAATTCCGAATTTTTCGAGAATTGCTCTAACGATTTTGTTTGAAATGCATATCTTGGATTTGTTTGACATGAAAAATAGCGCTATATAATTGGTTTTTGGGTAAAAATTCGTTGAAGGGTAGTTTACTGATGACCGATTTTACAAAAAAATGGATTTTTTTTACAAATGGCTTTAACGAAATGGTTCCAAATGGGTATCTTGGGATTGTTAGACGTGCCAAATAACAGAATATTTGTGTGTTTTTTATGTTTGGGGATAAAGTAGGTTTTGAAAACCCCGTACAGGCAGAAAGACACACACTAATACATGTGTGTGTGTTTTACTTACAACTAACCTTAATTTAAGAGAACACAACACGAATAAAGTGAATTTTATGGTAAATCACCAAAATTCGCCCGAAGAGAGAAACGGAACGTCACAATTTGGGAAACTACCACCAGTCCTCTCTGCCGGTATTCAAAATGAGTCATATTTGACCATGCCAGTAAAAAACCGCTGGTACTCAAGCTGAATATGCGTGTTTATGGCCCTTTGAACTACTACTGCCTTCTACCCAGTGTTGCCAAGTCTATAGTCTCTAGCGATAATACATGGGCATATAATGGATTGTATTTTGACCGGTAGGATACTACTTTCTGACATTATATTGATAAGCCCTGCGATTTTCATAGAAAAATAATTAATGTAAAATTTGTTATTAGATAGCAGGGTCACAGAATATTACTTTTATAAAATATCCTAAAATTAGATTGTACAGGTGGTGAAATTATATCAAAAGTAGTATCCAGATTGTACAGTTGGCAACACTGGTTCGGGCTAACTTATGTTGACATAATTAAGTAGCAGGAAACATTTCAAGTTGTCGGTGTGTCCACTATATTCGTTCTACTTGCGAGATAAGAAGCTCTGGTCTAGAAAGTTGGTAGTTCTGGAAATAAACGAGTCTTGACGGCGGTAGGGTCAAGTTAGGATGTTGATGTCGCAATATCTTCCGTCTGAATTGTTCCGTCAAAGGTTTTTAATCGCGGTATCCACATCAAATTTATTTTATAATGTACTTAATACATTGTGCGCTGCTAAAAAAAATAGTTTACGATGTTGTACTTTATCTCAAAACTAAGCGAGTTACATAGGATGGAATGTTGGGCTGAGAGTTTTTATGGATCATATGTTCACAGATGATCTCGCAGCGTTTATAAGCTAGATAACGTCGATCACTTGAAATGGTAGGCGAGCGGTATCAAGGCGTTAGATTCGCACTGTGCGTGGTTACCGTTCATGGGAAATACGCTGTGCATATATACGGGCTGGGATACAATTTCTGTGGTTTTCTCTTCCTCTCTCCACGCTAATGAGTGTGTATTTCCTTTAAGGTAGGGGATGTTGAGAGGATGAGTGTGGATCGAGTGAAGATGAAAATATATGAAGGTAGAGTGTGTGGATCAAAAGGAAGTGGTAGGCCATGTAAGAGGTGGCTAAATGTTGTAGACGAATGTGTGAAAAAGAGAAACATTAATAGTTTTAATAGTAAAAAAGTCTTTCAAATCAGTCTCTGGCGTGATACCTGCTCACCTAAAAATCTAGGTATCTCTGGTGGGATACTTGCTCCCCTAAACATCCAGGTATCTCTGGTGGGATACCGGCTCACCTAAAAATCCAGACATATCTAGTGGGATACCTGCTCCCTAAAAATCCAGGTATCTCTGGCGTGATACCTGCTCACCTAAAAATCTAGGTGTCTCTGGTGTGATACCTGCTCACCTAAAAATCTAGGTATCTCTGGCGTGATACCTGCTCCCTAAAAATCCAGGTATCTCTGGTGTGATACCTGCTCACCTAAAAATCTAGGTATCTCTGGTGGGATACCTGCTCCCCTAAACATCCAGGTATCTCTGGTGGGATACCAGCTCACCTAAAAATCCAGGCATCTCTGGTGGAATACCTGCTTCCCTGAAAATCCAGGTATCTCTAGTGTGATACCTGTTCCCCTAAAATCCAGGTATCTCTGATGTGATATACCTGCTCCCCCAAACATCCAGGTATGAAGGTGGTATAGATATTATGATTGAAAGGCTATCAGTTACTCCGATGGACCCAGTGAAGTGTGTTTCAGACGAAACAAGACAGCTTGCGTGACGAGTAGAGGATAGAGAGAGAGAGAGCTACTGGCTTGGTGACCTCGCGAGGTACTCCCACAGGGGACCTGGTTTCAACTCCCGAGGACCCTCAAGGTGATGCTTAGGCCGTGGGAAGGAGACAGACTGACGTGAGTCGGTGCAAGAGCTGTGGACGCTCTTAAGATGGGGATGTAGGGGACGCGAGAAAAGGCCAGTGTGGTTTTTTCAATCAAAAACATTTATTTGGTCAAAATAAATCAAATCTTGCTTCAGTACACACAATGAGTTTAATTTTCTTCACTTACCGATATCAATATTTCTTGAATATCTGTCGAGGATGTTCTGGAAATTAATGACAACTTTTTCTCTTCATTTACATTTTTTTTTCATCTAATGCCGCCATGCTGTTGACAGATATTCAACAACTGTTGATATCACCGTGTGAAGAAAATTAAACTTTAGGTTTGTACAGGAGCAATATTTTATTTATTTTGGTCAAAAAAGTTTTGATATAAAAAACTACAAAAACACAATTTTTCCCCCTCGCGTTCCCTAAATCACCGCGACAACTATGCCAAGGACGATTGACAGCTGTCACCACAATTCTGCCAAGCTCCAAGTTCTTCTTCATACCTCCATTACGTTTCGCACCACGTGATGATTAAGAGAATGAGATATTTTAGCGTCCTCTCTGCAGAAGAAGGGTGTTACAATTTCTTAAAATGTATGTATTTCCCTTCTTTCCCCCAGGTTACCTCACAGATAACACGTGACATAGGTAGGTAACAGCCCAAACTGGACGTCACATCGAGGGGTGGATAACAAGTTGATCGCGATCAACCGATCGATCTCGCAGCAATTTCAGTCGATCGCGTAAGAAAACTACATCGTCACGAAAAGGCAAACTTACCTAGCATTATTCCACTATGGCGCAGCTTATAAGATAGGACCATAGTGTAATCTATCAAGGTAAGACTGATACCTTTTAGGGTAAACGAGGCGTACATTTTATTTATTTTATATAACGGAGGAAATATTGAATTTAAGGAATAAATACAAGATGTATAATGAAAAAAAAAGAATTAAAGGTAGAGTGGGGAAACAAGGGGTAGTCGCGGGACCTTCGAGAAAAAATTGTAAAAGTCGATTCGGACCCTAAAATAGTTTCCGACCCCATCCAGACTAATTCTAGATATTCAAATTGCTAAGTTCTGATGTGGGTTTGAACCTTGCCCTCTTGAATCAAGACTAGGCTAGATGAGCGTGACTCTATTTGAGCCTGGTTGTTCCTGTCCTTCTGATACAATCGGAACAGTTCAACTGACGATACGAGTTGTCAGAACCGACGTGAGGGGAATGCGAGAAGAGCTATATGTACACCCAGCAAACATTACAACCATCTTGGTGACCTGGTGGTCTAGGGGTAAGGTGTCGGACTTCTGTGCTGAGAGTCCGGGGTTCAATCCTCGGTCCTGGCACAGATTTATCTGATTGCCAAATCCTTCCTTCATCTCTGACAAGACGTGTATTAATCACAACTTGTGAATGTGAGGAATGCCAGGCCTACCACCGTGGTTCGGATCCCACGTTAAACTGTAGGTCCTCCATTTCATCTCACAATCACCCTACCATTACACATTAGCGTAAGTGCGTATAACCCGAACGGATAGTAAGACGCGATGCTAATAATAATAATAGTGATAATAATAATAATAATAATAATAATAATAATAATACAACCATCTTCATCTACAATTATACCGACCGCATCGGTAGACAAGTACACTGAATGCAAGGCTCACATAATCTGGTTTGCTGGTCGACCAGGATGCCAGGGTTCGAATCCTGGCCGAGTGTGCTGAGGGAAGTTAAAAAAATACATTACCTCCATACGGGAATGTAGGTAACCTTTCCTCTAATACTCTACCTTCCTCATCCCTAACCTATTAGTGTAAATATGAGGATAGCCCGGACAGGTAGGTTACACGCTGTGCATAATAAACCAGAACAGATTGCACACAGTTGGTAATACATGTAGAGCAGCTCATAATTATTGTAATCAAGTGGCGTGCCCCCCTCCCAACGTACGTACAGACAATAGAATGTCGAGCTCCTGATTAATAAGACAGATACCCGCTTCGATGGCAGCATGGTCTAACGCGCTACTCTCGCTGTAGACTAGACTACCAATGACGGGGAGATAGAGGTTCGAATCTCAGTCGTGTGTAATGGGGGTGGTTATCCCAAAATTGTTTTCCACTCTTCCTCCACGAAAATGATGGTTCACTTCTCCTTCTTTATCCCTAAAACTATTAGTGTAACTAGTACATAGACGTATACCCCGGACGGGTAGTAAGACGCGGCGCTAAAAAAAATAAAAAAGCAGACCTTCACTCTACAAGCAAAGCTGACCAAGTGATCTCAGGTATAAAATTAGGCTAGACTCGGTTTGCCCTTGGTTGTCGGTGAATAGATGGGTGGGGTTCGAATCCCGGTTGGATACACTGGGAATAATTTCTAAGATTCCATCCACACTCGTAGCCATTAAGCTTTAGTAGGGTTTTATGTGAGGAGGTCCGATACCTTAGCTCAGTCGGTAGCGTGTCAGTATACTCAGGTATGGGTCCCGGACTCGATTCCCGGCATGGCCAAAAAAATGTATCATTCCTGAAATATGGGTTTACCCTTTCACAGTGATGGATTAATGGGCGGAGGGCTGGATGTTGTGCCTGTTCTGTATTATAATGTAGTCTGTAAAGGTAAACAGAGTGTCCAGGGAAGTCCTGAAAGTGCGTTAGTTTAACGGTGCTTTCACATTACGCGATCAGATAAAAAAAAGAAACTTTAAACGGTGTCTCTTGCACTTCAACACTACAAAATTGCCAGAGACACCTCACAAACAATCAAAATAACTCTAAAAATATTGATTTTCCGTATAAAACTTTCATAAGTAAAAGGAACGGCTCGGAAATAACTACTTAAAAAGCGTTTACATGACACGATCAAATAAAAAAATTCTACGAGCGAGCGATAAAAAAGCTCTAACAACTTCTGCAGCAAACTTATCTCATATACTTTACAGGGTTATTTTACATACCACCATCAACATGAGGCCAACAGCTTTACTTCTTCCCCTCCGAAGGAAGTTGTGCTAAAGATTTTTATCGCTCGGTAAAAAAAAAAACCTCCAACCTGAGCAGGATTGGATCCTACAAATACCGGGTCCTGAGGCGAGCATTTAGACCCAGAACCACTGAGTCCATCGAATGATTCACTTCCCAGTAAAATAAAAATCTTCAAGTTGGCTATTAGTAAACATAGAGTTTCAATACCTAGTATGATTGCAGTTTCTGAAACAGCAAGCTATTATTTTGTTCATATGTATGGCACGTAGAGTTATATTAAGATTTATTACGTGAACCAATTGTTCTAATGGACGGCGCCTCTCTTAGAAGTGATATAACTACGTCACACTCGCAGCGGTGGGTTCAAGTTGAGGTCTTTTGCATATTTGAATCCATTGCGGCGTTGCGTTGACGTTCGTCATCACTTCGTGACAACTGACAGGTTCACATACGTCGATTTTAAAAAATGTGCTTTTAAAGCTACCCGTGTCACGGAGTAACGCGTCAGGTTCACCTTTTCACAACTCGATAGTTCTTCACCCATAACTAACCCCATCACCCTTTCCAGTAAATCGACGGAATCCGATTAACTCTACTTACTTTGTCAGTCGACGTTGAGGGAATTAAGCACAAATCAGTCAAAGCGCTGGACTTTGCGGGACTAAACTGAAAATCATACCTATAATTTGTGATACTTCGACGCACGTCAAAGCGATTTACTTTCATTGCGCAGAGTCGCCCGTTCATGGAAAGTCTGGGGCTCGAATCCTGACCGGGTGTCTAGAGGGCAGTTTTACTCGTGTGATTTTCAAAACTGCGTCTCTATGTTTTTTTTCTTTTTTTAGCACTGCGCCTTACTACCCGTTCTGGTTATACGCTTATGTACTAATAACGCTTAACGGTTTTAGGGATTAAGAAGGTTATATTTAGAGGAAGAGTACCTGTATTCACGTGGAGGGAGAGTGGAAAACCATTTTGGATTAAAAAAACGCCCTCCATACACCCGATCGAGATTCGAACCTCGATCTCCCCGTCATCGACAGTCTAGTCTATTACGAGAGTAACGGGTTATTCTCCTTTAATCCTCTTAACTTTCTTGTTTTGTCTTTTCTTTCTTCCATTAGTTTCTTGTTTTTAATTGGGTGTTTATGATGTTAATGGCCGTGTTTCGTGTCAACGCGTATTCAAACCCAATTAATAAAACTCTCCAGTGTTTATACAACTCTGGTCCACAGATGGGACAACACGAATTTAATAAATATTATGTAAAAGAGCTAAAGGTTCATTAAGTCACCAATATTTTGTTCAAAAAGTAGTAGTTATTATTTATATAACTTATATGAAATGTACCTAGATATTAAACAAAGTTTAACAAAAAATGCTGTCTTGTACCAACTTGATAGATACCCACATGAGTGAATTTTTCGGCTTTGACAGGTTGGTAATACAGTAGGAGCTGGTTAACTCGACAGTGGCTAGTTCGAACCCACCACGATTCTCCAAGAAATTATTATATTTACCAATGATAAAAAACTAACATTTAATTCAAATGTTAGAAGTAAATATTTATTCGATACCTTAGCTCACTCGGGTAGTGTGTGTGATTTATCTTGGACGTCAAATGAAAAGAGTTCTACTGTGTACGAGAGTGTGTATGTAGTCCACATGTGGATAGAACGGGCTACCAAATGGTTCGTTGCTGGGAAAGGATTGGGAAACACTGCTCTAATAGAGGAATGAATAAGGTCTTTAGATAGGAAACTAATAATAATAATGATAATAATCTTAAGAGGCTGAGCTACATCCCTCGTAGCCCAGTATATAGTAATATTATCCAGTACTAATGTACCGTTGTACAGGGGACGTCAGAATGTACTAATAGTACATCCGTTCTGTGGAGGATCTTTATATGTCACTATGAGATGAGGTGATAGTGATAGTGAGTATGAGGGTGATTGGGAGTATGAGGGTGATTGGGAGTATGAGGGTGATTGGGAGTATGAGGGTGATTGGGAGTATGAGGGTGTGTAACCAGTGGAAGCACTTAAACCTAACTTCGCCTAACTAACCAAACACTGGTGACTGTTGGGGTCATTCCGCTTTCGGGAAAAATACCCAAGATACCAGCCGGTAATCAAACCCTGGACCCCTAGGCTCGTAATCAGGTGCACTGACCACTACACCATGTGACAGGTTAGAGAGAGAACTGAAACCTCCCCCCGTTGTGTACACTCCACGCCACTGGACTGGTTAGACAGATAATTAAAAGACCCCCGTTGTGTACACTCCACGCCACTGTACTGTACCTAACTCGTCCTGGTCCTTCACTCAGTCGTGTTACCTTGTGTCTGAATGTTACCGCCCACTGAGAATAGAACCCGGAACTCTTGTACGCAAGACACGCAACAAGAGACTGTCTGAAAGTCATGAGGGAATTTGTTTTTATGACTACTTGCGCGAATAAAACATTTTATTATCTCACTGTTGAGAAAAAGCAGATCCACCGGCAGGTAATTAAAACCACTGCGCATGCTCGGATTGTTAGAGTGTTATGGCGGTTTAGTAGACAGTCAGACTGCTCAATGAGACAGCATGTTTCGTGCTTGAGCTCCAAACTGAACCTTTTTAATTTATTGTTATTGTTATTATGACGAGAATGTTCCCCGACGCTGAGGTATCTCTCCAAATGAAAAATACACATCAGTTCAAAACCAACGCGCCTCGGTCTAACGCGCTACTCACGCTGTAGACTAGACTGCCGATGACGGGGAGATCGAGTTTCGAATCTCGGTCGGGTGTACTTAGGGTAGTTTCTTCCAGAATGGTTTTCCACTTTTTCCGGCATGCAAATGTGGGTTCAATTAATTTAAATATAACCTTCCTATTCCTTAAAACCATTAGCGTATAACCCAAACGGGTAGTAAGACGCGGTGCTAAAAAAAAATATTGAAATAATCTTATTGGTTGTTCATCAATCGTTACCAGCATAATTATAGGATAAACTCAACAGCAAGACCCCAGACCATTATCTAAAACCCATCTGAATGTATGAAAATTATTTAAATTGAAAAATGACACCTGGACACGGGAATCGAACCCGGGACCTTTGTACGCCAATGTGCTATCCAGGAATCGTCCCATATCCAGGGTAATTCTTAATTCATATTTTAAGACAGAGTCCAGGTGTCATTTGGTGTCATTTTTCAATTTAAAGAATATGATATTTAGATTCGGCTATAACCGTTATTAGCATAAATAATAGCTTTGCTATTTAATCCATCATGAATGTATGAATGTTATAATTAATGCACTATAGCAAAAAAAACTTTTCTATTTTGTATTATTTTTCTATTTCTTTTAAAGTTTTTTTTTACAAGGTTTGAACTCGAATTTGTGATTTAGAACCAATAAATGAAATAAACGTAGACTCGGATTCGTAAAATAGTGTATTTGACCAAACACCAATAAAAAACATTATTTGCAATGGTAAAAGGAAAAAAAAATAAGACTAGATAAAGACTCGAGGAGGTTATATAATCGTCTGAATTTAAATGTTGTGTTTTAGTCTGTATGTTTTATACCAGCACCTAAACGAATTAACATAATTTATTCTCGCATCAAGTGGTAGTAGTAACTTCATGTTGTCACTAGGCCATAAAGCCTTACACCCACTCCCACCTCTGAGATACAATGTATATTTTATTCTCCCCCCTCCCCCCCATCGTTATCTTTTGGTTTTCAGGCACGGAGAGAAAGCAGCAAGATGCCCTCTGCGCTCAAAGAGCTGTCCTGTGCTCTTTGATGCCGCTAAGGACAGTGACGTCATAGAAGGTCAAGAGAGGATTTCACCATGACAATGAATTTACATTTATTCAACGAGTTTTAAAGAGAGAATTTCACCATGACAATGAATTTACATTTATTCAACGAGTTTTAAAGATATAACGTTGAAACATACATCATAAATTCTATATAAAAAAAAAATCATACAGTGTCACAATTTTTTTTTACTTTAAGTTTTTTTGTTGTAAACATATTTTTTATCAATCCTCTACAACTCAGGCTATTTGGTTTAGTCACGAAAATATCCTGTAAGAGTCTTCCTGCCAGGAATGTAGATTAAAAAAGTATGTGGTAGCAAATGTCTATCTAAAATAGGAAACAAGGAAAAGGTAATTTTAAAAAGCAAGTAAATGTTTTCAAGGCGCAAATAGTATAGTGAGTGTGTAATCTCGTCAGAGGAAGAGGGAAAGTGTTATCAGTAGATAAAAAAAGCTGCCTCAAATGTTTCACTGCTCATTTTCTTCCCTCTCTTTTTATTCCGTACATTGGTGTTCTAAGTGTGTAAGTGCTTAGACTGCTTAGGTGCGTCAAGTTAAGAAGCAACACGGCGCGAAATGGCTTCGAAATCTCCAAGCAGGCGACGTCGTCAATGGAGAAGTAAGGGGTTTGAGCCCTGACTGGGTGCCATACTGATGGCTTACCACGTGTGATTCTCCTATACTATGTCCACGCTAATGTTAGCTCTTTAAGGTCGAAACCATAAAGCTCATTCGAATGGCCTTTAGAAAAAATAAATTGCAAAAACCACGCAGGTGGGAACGTGGAAAAAAAGGCGCAAGTCTCGTCTGGTTTGTTGGTGACAAAGTCTGGGTTCGAATCTCAGCCTTCTGCAAGGGGTTGGTTTCTACTAAATGGGTTCCACCTCTACTTTCCCCGCAAAAATGTGGGTGCGTTTACTCTCAAATAATACATTCGTCATCCTTAGCTTTTAAGTGTAGATATGAGAATATCTCGAACGAGTAATAAGACGTGTAGGGAGGGACTCGAGTCGTTATAATAAGACTCGCTTTGCTCGTTGGGGGCGGAGCCCCCAACCCCCCAGTGAGTTTTCTTTGCAAGTGGATGTAAACTAATGTAATTCCAGAACCGTTTTTTTGATAGCTCTTACCGTTTAGCCACAAGAGGCCTCCAAAGAAAGGTCCGCACCTACTTTAAAGTTGCTCCAAAATTTTGAATTTTTTTCGGGGGTTAGAATTTTTTTTTTTAACTTTTTGTAATTTTCCCGTCGGTTAAAGGTTAAAAGCTATAAGTTTGCCAAATTTCAAGTTTGTATCTCATCTGGAAGTGGGTAAACTTTAATGTCAGTGAGTGAGTGAGTGAGTGAGCTGTGTGGTTTTAGAGTAGTATAATATAATAATTTGGTAGGAAGGGCATTTTGGAAGGTATTTTTTCCCTATCATAATCCTGTTTAGTAGAATTATGTTAAGATAAAATACCTTCTATAGCATTCTTTCTACCAAAATTATACTAAAAAAACCTCGTGATGAACGTAAACCTTAAAAAAAGGTGGGTGGGGGGTGGTGAAGAATGAATTAGTTGTAGTATGAGATAGAGCGGTTTCAAGTACAGATAATCCCTAGCTTGGGATATAAACTTTAATAAAGAATATTATTAGAACTAATCAACAAATATACACTTTTTTTATGGAACAGACTGTATTTAATTTTCTTTTCATCTGTGTATCTCTGATTGTATCACGATCCACCCAACTCACGATCAAGGCCTGCCAGAATTCTACAAGAGAGAGAGAGATATATATATCAATCCCGATCATGGCCGTCATTTTTTTTAAACCGATCGTTCTTTGTTCTTCATAACTTCTGATCAAGTGCGCGCAAAAAAAACAAACACATCAATAACTTCGAGACCCGCTTCGGTGACCGCATGGACTAAGGCGGTACTCTTGCAATAGACTAGACTGTCGATGATGGAGAGATCGTGGTTTGATTCTCGGTCGGGTGTACTGAGGGTGGTTTTTTTTTCTAAATGGTTTTCCTCTCTCTCTCTCTCTATGCAAATTAGAGTACACGTCCTATAAATACAACCTTACTCATCCCTAACCCATTAGTGTAGGCTTATTTAGTACATATGCGTACAACCCGAACGGCTAGTAAGACGAGGTACTAAAATTACCTAATATATATATATATATTAATATATATATATATACATTATTGAATTAGAGAAACAGTAGATATGTAGAAAATTCAAAATGGCGGAGCAACTTTAAAGTCGGTGCGGTATATACAATACAATACCGGTGACTTTAAGTTATTACGTTCAAAACAACGCTGGAATTACATTAGTTTACATCCACTTGCAAATAAAACTCATTGGGGGTTTGGGGGCGGAGGCCCCAACGAGCAAGGCGAGTAGGTATCATAAAATTATATGTGAGATTAACACTATTTAAAAAAAATACTACTTTACCAAAAATATAGTGTTTTATTGATTTAAGTGTTGGTAAAAAAAACACAACTTGCTAGAAACCATTTAATAAACTATCTTTCAGCATGTCGTGACCAGGATTCGAACCTGGGTTATTGCCGCCACAACACAAAATACTTACCACACCTTACAACGCCTTACTACGCTTTCGGGCTATATATGCTTATGTACTAATTACTCTAATGATTTTATGTATGAGAAAGGTTAGTTTTATAGGAAGTATACCCACATTTGCGCGGAGGGAGAGTGGAAAAACACGCTCTGTACACAATGTCACTATTAAAATATTAAGCACTATCATAGTGTAGATATCCCGAAAGGAACGCAAGACGTGGCGGACAAACGGTAGGGGAAAAAAACGGTTAATTCATATTTTGGACGATTCTGTATGTAAACGTATAAAAATGAATACCGAAGACTTCTATTAAAGTCTCTCATCCCTCACGGCTGTGAGTAATTTAATATGCGCATGTTTTACGCCGGAGTATAATCATCTTTAATAGACCTGATCACGTGCAGCCATAATCGAGCGCCGGGGACTAGGGTGCAACCAGGGGTGGACCGGCGGTTTACAGACGGCCCGGGACTACCAACATGACAGCTCTTAAAGGTGGGATGGAGGGGGACGCAATAAAAAGACAGTATGTTTGCAGTTTTTATCGCATTACATTTTTTTATACAAAATGAATTAAATATTACTTCAATACAAGCATAGAATTTAATTTTCTTCACATGGTGACCGCAACATTTCTTGAATATCTGTCAAGGATGTTATATAATTTAATGACAACTTTTTCCCTTCATTTAAAAAGTTTGTAAGATAATGCCATCACCATGCTCATGGTGGATCTTCAAGAACTGTTGATATCAAAATGTGTAGAAAATTAAATTATATGTTTGTACTGGAGCAATATTTTATTTTAGCAAAAAAAAAGTTTTGCCATAAAAACTGCAAAAACACTTACCTTTTATAGAATCTCCTTCCATACCCCCTTAACATACATTCATAAACACCAATGAAGTCAGGTTTCAGTTTACAATGAAGGGGTCAGTTAAAGAAATTTAATCCCAAAGCCATTTCAGAAACATCATCAACGATTAGTCCGACACTTTAGCTCAGTCTGTGACGTGGTCTACTGAGCTAGGAGTTCCGGGTTAGATTCCCGGCGATGACAGAAAAATGTATCATCGGTTAGATGTGGGTTTCCCCTTTACAGTGATGAATTAACAGACGGGGGCTAGATGTTGTGTCTGATCTAGATTTAAGTTAGTTTATAAGTCGTGTGCTGATATAATCAGTCGGTTCAGAAAGTAAATACCTTCAATAAATGAAATATATATATATATATATCCTGGCGTCCAGCGACCAAGTCCACCCCTGGGTTTCGTCTCTTCCAGTGGAATGTCGGACCGGGGATGAATATTTGTCATCCTGTCATCATCTTCAAAAGCGATTCATGGCAATAATTATTTCCTTTCATCTAATTTAAAACGTTCAAATAGGCCTATTATTACATTATCGCTTCAAGGACCATGTTGTTGTGTGAGTGTTATTTAAGGGCTGAGGCTAATGGAGAGTAGAGCAGGTTACATAATCTGTGCTCATCTGTCATCACAAGACATTGCTAGGATAGTCAAGTCTCGTAGATTACGGTGGGCAGGACATGCAGCGTGAATGGGAGAATATAGAACCTTGTTCAGGGTACTGTCTGGCAAACCCACTGGGGTGTAATGAGGTGGACTGGATATAACTAGATAAAGATAGGGATAGGGTGTAATGAGATGGACTGGATAGAACTAGCTCAAGATAGGGATAGGGTGTAATGAGGCGGACTGGATAGAACTAGCTCAAGATAGAGATAGGGTGTAATGAGATGGACTGGATAGAACTAGCTCAAGATGGGATAGGGTGTAATGAGGCGGACTTGATATAACCAGCTCAAGATAGAGATAGAGTGTAATGAGATGGACTGGATAGAACTAGCTCAAGATAGGGATAGGGTGTAATGAGGCGGACTGGATAGAACTAGCTCAAGATAGGGATAGGGTGTA